>JAODAC010051723.1:0-23555 GCA_027575185.1 Mimaenictus wilsoni
TATATATATGCAGTATCCGTAAAAACTTTATTTAATATAAAAGGAGCGATGGCATGGCTTTGTGAAGAAACTGAAACTAAATACCCAAATGCAACCAAAGGTGCAAGAAAACTTTTACTACCGTTTCCATCTTCATATTTAGCTGAATCTTCATATTTAGTGCTGTAAATGATTTACTGATAAAAAAAAAGAAATCGGCTTGATATAACACAACGTGAAGACTAAGTAAATTGGAACATAATACAAAATCTCTGTGCAGCAAGCATCAAGCGCAAGAATCGCACTAAATGAGTATAGAAAAATCTATATTATAATTATTTTGAATTTTAGATTTCCATTATATGTTTTGAAATTTTACTTACAATGTTTTGGTAACAATTTCATAGTGATTTCTTCCTAAAACTTATGAATTATATTTCTTAAGAAAACAAACGGGGGCATAAAAATTTTAGAAATGTTAAAGTGAGGCATGGCCCAAAAAAGGTTAGAAAACACTGCTGTAGATTGTTAAGAACTGTAATTAATCCCAAAACCCATATACAGATGGCGTTCCTGTCGAATTTCGATTTGATCGATATTAAGAATATCGCCATTTTCAAGACGATATGTCAATATTCTTATATCGAAAAAAATGGAAACATCGATTTCGACAAATATTTTATCATAGCCTGATATGTCTATATGCAACGGTTTTTGAAGGGAGCGCCATATCGGAAATACGACAAATTAGAACCGCTGCTAACGACTTGTAAAGTACAAAAGACAAGAACAAAAAGCGAATTAGCCTTCAGTGTGAAAGCATCCTTAGATGCGGCGGGCGGCACGCTGGGCGTCGTCGTCTCGGCGAGAGTGAGAAAAGGCGTCCGCGGCGGCTGCTGCTAACGTGCAGGCAGGCGGCGGCCGAAGTAGGCCTTCAGAGCAGAGCGCGTTGTTGCCACGCCGCCGCCGTAAAGCGTGCGCTTACTTAGCTTGAGCGTAAGTACGTACGACCGGGCACTTGCGCTTAATGAGAAGTGCAAACTGAGGAAGGCCTTGGCAGCGGTCAGTACCACTGGAGCAGGCCCGATACAAGGAAATCGCCGTTCGCGCCAGGATACAGGATGTTACGTGCAAACGTAGCAACGCCGGCACGCACCTAAGACGCCGGTATACGCAATGCGAAATTCGCAATCAACGATTTTCAAAGTCGCCTCCAAAGCGCACTTTTATCCGTAGAGTTTCAAACAAAAGCGTTTATTTTTTGTCTGAAAAATACAACTATAACAACAATACGTTCGTTAATGTTAAATAAACAAAGTATTGTCACAAAAAAATTCCGCCTTATTTAAATATTGTTTTCCGATGCTCAGTCGAGCATATTCAGTCGTCTCAAACAATAAAATTTCGGCCACTGGCACTGTTTCCGATTCGCCATTCGCGTTTAAACAAAAATATTTTTGTTGACTCCGAAGACTGCAGCTGGAAATTAATTGCTGTTCAAACTGAATATAAAATTCATAAACAACACAAATCCATTTAAACTATATCATAAACTATAAGAGCATAAGTTTACGACGGCCAACTTAATTGCGGTTGCTAACGCACGATAATTAAAGACTTGTACAAATATCGAAATTCAATTCCACCTTGCGCAGAGACGTGAAATATTTCGCAGCCCGTCGAATGCGAAATCGATGACCAATTACGAACGGTGTCTATTTTCAAGGTTGTGAAGCAAACCCGCTGCTTCCGTGTGTGCAATTCGGCGAAATGTTTAAAAATGAGCCAACCGTAAACGTTGCGTGAATCACTCACCTCGGTGACAAAGGCGAGCTAATTGGTAAATGCCAAACAGCGACGAAATTCCACGAACCGTACTGCCAGCGCCATCTGTTGGCAGAGTACTAAAGTTGTAAAAATTCGAGTTCTTCAGCGAGAGATGGCGATTACAGAAATCTGTAATTGGCGCTCATTTCAAACCTCACATATACCCCTGGCGAGAATAAGTGAATAAACTGTTATCGCAACCGGTAAGATTGGATGTGATAAAACATGCGTCTAGTCTGCGCACGATAACCGCGTATCGAATTCGGTAAATAAACAAACAAGTCGCGATAGAGATGTGTTAGTGCCAGACACCTTTCTCCATCGGCGAAGTAGAAAAAAACACACACACACACACACACACACACACACTCAATGATGATGAGCAATGATAATACAGGATTTATTATCATAAAATAAATGTAAAGCGGAAAATACGTGGAATATATTTGTGTCTTAAATGAGGCAATTTTACATTAAAACGTAGAGTTCTCATGGGAATGATTGCATTTTAATAATATGTATATTATTTATCAGCTATGTATTTGTGCTATGGTTTTTTGTATTTATATTTTTAAAATATTAAATATGCTGATGTGAAATTATCAACGTGTATTTGACGTCAACTTGTTTTCTAGCAAACATTTGAATTTGGTATACATCCACACATAGATCATCTCATCAGAATTCCCAGTATGAATCAGACTCATTAATTTTTCCCATTTTTTACTTTTAAGAAATATGTTGGAAATCGAGTTTTGGAAGTAAAACGATATCAAATGAGAATTATCTTATCATCAAAGTGACCTCTTTGTATATTATTATTAATTATTAATTAACAACCTTTTTCTACCACATAGTGGTGTAAGGGATTAGTAACTTTCTCCCGGCCCGACCCGGTCTCGTTACTGATGGTAGGTACTGCCTGAACTCGTTGGGCATATGGGGTTTTTCCGGGGACTGTTGCAAGAGAATCGCCCAACCTTCGTTCGCGTTTTTACCGTGAAGTCAGGAGTTCGCGGACGGCGCCGCAGCCGCTTGTTGAGTGGGGAGACCAAGTGGTCACCCATCCAACGTGTAGCTACGTCCGACATTGCTTTATTGCGGTGATCTTCTACATCAGACGATTAGGATTATCAATATGTTGTTATTGGTCTCTCGAAAGTTATCAATTATCAAGGTCCCCTTTCCGAACCGCAGGTCAAATTTACGTCCGAGGGAAATCTCCCCTTGTTGGTCGGAGGCCATTTTTGCTTACGTCTACGATGGACAACTTGGGATATGGCCTTTTCCATACCAGGACCCCTAGACATGTGTGTGCCTATATGGTATAATCCGCCACTCTTATTCGATGACCCGCGGGTCATAGTTGCCTTGGTGGCCCGCGAGCCATATGGGCCTTAAATTAGTAAAGTAATCTCTTGATGACACCCACACGTCACAATTGTCGACCACTTTAATTTTGAAAAATAAAAACCATTTTGACAAATTTTCATTCAGATAGGTTTGTATGGTTCAATTCAATGATTCTTATTTCATTTGATTCTTATTCTAGGTTGGGGCGCACTTTGAACGGTTTCAAAACTTGTTGGTATTCAAAGAATTGACCCTAGTCACTCAGAAGGGAGCATCCCTTTGGGAGCAAAATTGAAGGCGATCGTTTTTATGGACGTAGAACTACCACCTTTAGAAAATAAGACCATGGGTGATATTTTTAAAATTTGGCGAACATTTTTGGAAAAGTGCTTGGGTACTTTTATCGCTTTTAAAATTTCCTTCCATGAGCAAATAGGTGCAACTAAAAGAAAATAATATAATCGAATGATTCGGCCGACGGAGTTTGATAAAACATGTTATTAAATGTTGGTGAATGAAATTTGGTAAACGTATGTTTTACGGGTTTATTGCAAAAATTGTACAACGTACGTTTCGCTTTGCAGCACCGTCAGGTACTAAGGAAACTTACAGGCTATACAAATTTCGTGAATGGTGTTGGCGTTAATATGTCTAGATGGTTATGTTATGTCTAGATGATATATTATTTATGACGTGGACATTTTTGTGTAAGGCGCGCTTAATGTAAATATTTTCTAGCATGTTAAGTTTATGGCCTTTTACGCCTGAGTGTAAAAATTTGAGATTAGAGATGGAGCAGTGATGACCGCTGCTGACCACATGATTGCCATAGCCGATTGTTTGGAGTAACCCGCTTCTATTTCTTTAATACGCTCCAAGCCCCTGCGCCCCTGGTGAGGATATTGCGCCCTGTTTGACCGATATAGGTAGCGTCGCAATCGTTACACTTGAATTCGTACACTCCCGAGTTAAGTAAATAATCGGTGAGTGATTTAATTTTATTATTTACAATGAGGCGCAGTGATCTAATATTCTAAAACGCTGCTGGCTTAAATCCCAGCGGTTTGATGAAGTTACCGATTGTGTACGATATCTTGCCAATAAAAGGGATTTTCTCCAGCAAAATTTCATAATAAACCCGTCAAACATACATTTGCCATATTTCATTCACCAACATTTAAAAGAAAAGAGGTGGAACGCAGCAATGTAGTCCACAAGCTGGTTGTATAATGCAGAGTAATCTGTCACTCTGCATTATACAACCAATCCACTTACAACGCGATGAGTACGTACCGCGTTATATGGAAACCGCGTTATAAGAAACTCGGTTTTAGCCGTACAAACCAGGCAAATTCATAGCGTGTTTCGCCAGGAAACCGTTTACCGTGTTGTATGGAAATTGCGCTATAAGAAACTCAGAATCAGTACGAATCACATCATTCGTACCGCGCTATATGGAGATCAAAAATTACAAAAGATCAGATAAATTATAAATTATTATGAAATTAAACGAGGTTTCCAACAAGAATTAAGCAATGAACTTGTATTAATGAATTTTATTAGAATTATGGCCAAGGTTGGGTTGATTGCGCCTGAATTATATTTCAAAAATTTGGTGGTAAATTTTGTAATTCCACGGTATACGAAAGTATTTGGGCACAATTTTAACTGTTTTACAGTTTCGCAGTACAGTAAGAAGTAAATTTGTCTCAACTCACACGAAAGGGGCCCCCCATTGGAGTAAAATTGAGAGGGTCCTTTTGGTTCCCATAGAGCTACGACCTGTATAAAATATGCGGGACGCAGAAATGTGGCCAACGGGGGGACGCAGGTTGATTGCCATTACATTATTACCTTTCTAAAGTTTTGCGGCAAATTTGTAGAATTAAACGGCACATGGAGATTTTTAACTGTTTTGAAATTTGGCTTGAGTCCGCCAAATTTCAAGTAAATTTTGTTCAACTCACTTGGAGACGGTCCCCTTGGAACAAAATTGAAGGAGGTCCCGATAGCTACAACTTGAAGAAAATATTCGGGGCGCAGAAATATAGTCAATGAGCCGCAGAATGATTACCTCTGCATTATATTTTGTAATTTGGCGGTATATTTTTGGAATTTCACGGCACACTTCAATGCCAGCGATTCTCACAACTATTTTAAAATTTGAATGAACTAAATGAACTAAATTTGACTCCGCTCATACGGAAGAAGCAATGGAGCACAATTGAAGGGGGTCCCTTCGATGCCCATAGAGCTATGTCTTGCCCCAAAATATGCGAGACTTTTAACTATTCTAAAATTTGGCGGTACCCAAAGAAGTAAATTTGACACTACTCTCACGGTAGGATAGTATTACATGAAGTGGGCCCTTTTAGTCACCGTAGGCAAAGATAATACCTCAAAATATGTGCGACGCAGAAATATGGTCAACGGGCCACGGGTTAATTATCGCTCTGTAATATTTCTAAAATTAGGTGGTACCTTTTGAGAATTTCTCCGCACACAAAAGAGCAACGGCACAGTGTTTGGGAATCACAGATTTATGTTCTTCACTGTCACAGTTTTTTTTTTTAGTGTAATTACAGAACAATCCTATGGATCTTTATAAATGCCTATCAAACAAGTGTAAGTTTCAGTTTCAATGTCCCTCTCTAGGCACGCAGGTCCCAAGAACTACCTGCTCTTCGCAGATGACCTCCACGGTCCACACAAAAACGCACGAAAAACCAGCGCCGCGTGGTGACCGACTTAAAATCATGTCGCGCGCCACCGCCGCCGATGGAGTGAGCAACAAAAAGAGACCCGCCGTGCAATGCGCGTAGACGCCGTAGACCTTGAAGGTGTGTATGCGTATATGCAACTATTACTAAAAGCAATAACAAATACATCGCGCTGCGGCTGCTCCGACGGTCGGCCGGCCGGCCATACTCCACCAGCCCAGGCCGGCCGCCACGAAATTTTCGCAACATTTCTTTTTTACGCGAGCGAGAGCGCGCGCGCACGCTTGCGCTCGCAGCGAAATAATTAAGTTGTACCAATTTCTCGAAGGTCGCCCCAGCGCCGACCCCGACGCGCGCGCGCGCGCAATCATAGCGCAATTAGTTGGCGACTCGATATCACAGCGGGTAGCCGGCTCGCATATTCGCGAGGAAGAATCACACCGCGTACCCAGCAGCAGTAGCAGTAGCAGCAGCAGCAGCACACACGCAAGCAACCACGGTTGACACACATATCAGGCGCGGTCGTAATCGAATAATTATCAATTGATTGGGCGCCTCTCCCACAGCAGCACTACTCTCTCAATGGCTACTCTAGTGTAGAGATCGTTAGAAAACGGGAATTTCCAGAGCATCGGCGGGCAGTATCACGTACTTTACATCATCATGATCATTGCACAGACGTGCTATGCATAATCATTCACGACGAATATTTAAACTTGAAGAAATTACATGTTTGGCATTTAGGCAATCGCGTTTCAATGTCAACACTTCACCTGACGTTAATAATAAAAAAATACAGTTTAAAATGTTCAATTCATCAAAATATCAAGTCATGTCGTGATCAAATTAATTATCAAGCCCAATCTAAGTTGGGAAAGGAAGATGATGTAGTCTTTTCATTTTATTTAGATTTAGGAAACAGAAAATTAAGTAATACAAGGACAATTTTGCTTGCAATTTCACACATTTAAGGGTTCACTGTTTTTATTTAATTTTCTTTCCTTTTTTACTACGAGTTGTGAAAGAGTTCCTTCCATATCGGATAGTTTTCGTAATGATAGAAAATGCAGTGCAATATTATAAATATTAAAAATTGACATTTCATACGAATTGCACATTACACTTTTTCTACTCCTGTTTTATATTGTGCACATTATATTAATGATTTTGATTAAGTTAGAATCTACATAATCTACAGTACTGGTAGATGACATATTTCTAGACAAGCAAGCTATTATGTGTTCATAGTAGTTAATAGATGTGGTCGTGCTCGCGTCGCACGGTGATCGATTTCCATAAAATTTTCGGCAAACCTATTTCTATTTTATTTATTTATTCAACAACCTGTTTCTACCACATAGTGGTGTAAGGGAATAGTAACTTTCACCCGGCCCAATCCGGTCTCGCTACTGATGATGGTACTTGCTCTGAACTTTTTGGGCATATGGGTTTTTTCCGGGGACCGTTGCAAGCGAATCGCCCAACCTTCGTTCGCGTTTTTACCGCGAAATCAGGGGTTCGCGGACGGCACCGCAGCCGCTTGTTGAGTGGGAGACCAAGTGGTCACCCATCCAACGCCTAGCTACGTCCGACGTTGCTTAACTGCAGTGATCTAACGAGCATCGAGCACCACAACGCGGCAAGCCGCCGCACCCATTTCTAATATAGTTATATATTCTTGAAAATTTCAGCGTTTATTTAATTAGCCATATCTTATTGATACAGAAGTGAGCCATAGTAAGAAAATGTTAAAATCAAAGATTAACAAAGTTTGAAGGAACAAGTGCAACAAACAACGTAGTAGGTTAGGCCAGAAGTATATACCAAGTTACAACACTCACAGACCGCCAAAGGACGACAAAGAAGCCAAAACTGAATGATTTGAAATTTTCAAGAATATAACGATATTAGAAATAGGTTTGCCGAAAATTTTATGGAAATCGATCGACTGTGCGTCGTGCAGCACTCTCGGACTCATGGCCTACGCGCTGCGCGTTCACGCAGTTTCCTAACGTTACGTGCTTTGTACCCGATCCGCCGCAACTATACGTAACCTATAAATGTTGACAGCAGACACACTGATACCAGAAAACTAAATGTATACGCTATTATTTGCACATATAATAGTCGTAGAAAAAATATCGACTCCGACTCCTGAAGTGTAATATGCACATTTCATTATCGGTTTTGATCAAGTAATGGCATATATAATCTACGCTTGTTCATAACCATGGCTGATCGTCGGGGCAGGAAGTGGAAAACGTCAGAATCGCAGATGACGAAGGCCAGTGAGGACTCTCGGTGTCGAACTGACTCTCTGGTAGCGGCAACTGGTGCCGGGCTCGCTGTTCGAAACGGCAGAGTCGAACTGACTCGGACTGACTGCTGATTAAGGTTTGTTGATGCGGATGGTGATCAAGGTTTGTTGATGTTTATTCTTGTTTCTGCGGCAATGGATTGACCGCCACAGTGTAAACCTACTAAACTACAATCAACTAAAAAAGAGCAACTCCCTTTTACTTCTGATCGAATCGATATAACACACACAAAACACAAAAAGAATCTAATTTATTCCGTGACATAAATATATTGCGAAGTAATTAAAAATTCTAAGCGGTTTAGCAACGCGACGAAGTATTTCAACCGTAGCGGAATTGCCAAAATCGTGCTCGAGTGGCGAGACCGGATTGCCCCAGCTGGTGTTGCTCTGCGACCCGGGCTACCGAGGGTTAATTTACAACCGCCCGAAGATGCCTTTTTGCCGATACGTTCGCAGGCGCGAACTCTCGCGCTCTGCCACGCACCAGGCAGGCAGGCGGCCGCGGTTGATTGACCGCTGCTGCTGCGAACGCCCAGCGGCGGCGCGATAATCGGCATTAATTGAACGCCGCGCGGTTTATTAAACAATTTGGTGGCTGGCGATAAACAAACGCCGCGGTGCGTACGCGCGGGCAATGGCACTGCGTTTGCGATTGTATGCAAATAACCCTTGTCGCATGTGTGCGTCAGCGGGAGTGTGTTTGTACGAGTCGCGAGGCCAGGGTGCCCCCGCCCCCACCCACTCACACACAAACGAAAACTGCACCCGGAAACCAGACGGCAAACGACAAAAATGTATGCCCGCCAAACACGTCGCCGTCGACACGAATATTGACATTTGCAAACGACTTCCTTATGTTGCGTTTTATCATAGTTTTCGGTATAACATTGTCATGACAAGACACAGACACTGTTTGTGTTAATAACGATTCCAACCAGGCGGAATAATAGCGAAAAATAATGTATACACAACAACAACCGTTTGCGTATAGTAGTATTTGTTGTGAAGGTTGTTCAGAATCTAATCAACATTCGAGTGCACCTTCGTTTACGTTTGGTTGTCAACTACAGCGTTTCTTGGAGCTGACACTTGTTTGAATATACCCCAGTATACACAGGTTAATTATTTCACAGTCCAGATTGATAATTAGTTTCAAATGAATCGACTACTCCCATTTAGACATGTCAGACGATGACGAAATGCCGATATCTATTTATTTTTAAGGAAAAACGTGGATGCCAGAGGAATATAGAAGGTGTGCGATGTGCAATAGGGGGTGGGACACATGGGACCATTTGGTGAGCTGGTGGCTGATTTTCTTTTGTCAAAGTTACACCTTTGGCTGAGGATAAAGGGAAGAATATAGTGATTGATTATTCAGCAAACCTCAAGTTACAGGGGATTACGCAAGAGGGACACATCGGGCATGTATTGTCCCAATTAAGTGGTATCCCAATAATCCAAAATTACATACAGTAGAAGTTTGTTCACAGAATAGAACCACTACAACAGTAAGTTAAAGATTGAAAATATTGTTCAGCGTTGTGATGCGCTGACTTCTGGTCGCCATCAATATTTGAATTTGGCGCCCTGCGCGCCAAGACAACGAACCGGGTGGCAACTGCGCAACGCTACTGAGCGTCCCTTTTTGGCCTTCCTGAGTGGTGCGCGCCCTCGGCACGACCTTGTTCGTGGCGCGAATAGGTGGGTTTCTAAGTTTTGCAAGTGTGTTCAATAGATATTTGTTAAATTTACCACCTTGTCGTTGTGAGCCTGTCGGAGGATCAATGCACCCTGGCTATCAATTTAGAGCTCGTGGAGAGATTCGCGAGTGCATATAAAAATCGTTTTTAAAAGGCGCGATAAGCGCGAACAAATATTATTTTATCAATTCTAAAAATCCCAAACATTCACACGCCTTTATTGTCCCGATTAAACTGACTGGTTTCTTTTACTTACAAGAAGAGTGTTTCAATTGTCAGGCACGGAATGAATGAAAATTTTTGTACGTACTACACGTACAAAAATTTACATAGAAATAATTTGGGTTTTCGCCGTTTGTCCATATCACCATGATAACCATACACCGAATGTTGTTGTTAAAGAAATATATTTTGGGGAAAAAAATTTGGTACCATAAAAAATTGGCAAACGGCTCAAAATCAGCGAAAAATTCCGTTAACACAAATTATTTCTATATACACGTAGAAAACTTTTCATTCGATACTATGGCGGACAATTGAGACACTCTCCTTGTTGGTAATCCTTGTATGGAAATGTTAACCAACACTTCGCATCCGATTAAACCGTAACATTGAATTAAAGAAAGTTGACAAACAGGCAAAGCTCATATGTACGCGATTCTTAGATGTCAATTAAACCGGTAGCAATCACAAAACAAACAGTAACCGTGAGAATAACACGTATTCGGTTACGACCCATTCTAATGAACAGTTGTCATAATTTCCAAGTGAAACATGGCGAAATGCATTCAGAATCTCCTCTTTCACCGCGATTTGCGTTTCTTTGCATTCGCTTTGCCTGATTTTGAGTGAAACCAGTACACCTGTAGCCTTAAACTCAATACAGACAGCTCGGAACGAACACGAATTACCAAAATTTATTTGCAACAATATTGCAGAACGCACACAACTGAAGAGCGCTCTCAACCCAGTAACGCAACGCTAGCAAACTAGCGCACAGTGCATGTAACGACATACAATTTGCGCCCGAGAATTGTTGTGCGGCTGTGTGTGCGCCGTTTCTTCATCTGTCGCAATCCGCCAATAGATTGCGCACCAACCTACCGAGGCGCACATGCATGAGAACTATCGCGCATGCGCATTATGACATTGTGCCAATCGCGAATTGAATGCAAAATCGAGCAGCCGCAACAGCAGCAGCAGCAGCAGCAGCAGCCGTGATATATTCAGCAGAGGAGTCATCATCGCGTGTTTATAGCATGCATGAGTATTACGCGTAGAATTATTTGAAAAATGGCAAAACATGGACGGACAGCAGACAGCGCAGCACAGCGGCATAACAACGATCAAGAAAGAAAAAATATATATAACAGACGACCATTGTTTTCGATCGCATAGTTATTAGCAACAAATTCCATCCGTCTGTTCCTTGCTTGTGTGTTTTCAGTCGCGATTGTTTGTTTCGTATGTGTGCGGTGTGTTTGTGTATATATGAGTTTGTGTGGGTATTAGACATGTCAGACGCTGATGAGATATCGATATTTGTCGAAATCGATATTTCCAATTTTTCGATGTATCGATCATCGAAATATCGTCTTGGAAATATCGATCAAATCGAAATTCCACAGGAGCGCCATCTGTCAATGGGTTTCAGGACTAATTACAGTTCCCAACAATCTGCAGTGATCATTAATTCACATGGAATACCGGACTCATACACCGGCTACAGCAGTGTTCCTAATCTGTATCCGTGATTCTTTGTTTTCGATAATCTTATGATAATGATGAAAATCCACATTTAAAGTAATAATAATTGCAGTAGTACATAAAAGTAGGAGTATTATAATTGCAATACTAGCAAAAGATCGATGTTGATCTTAATCCAAATAAATTATTATTCGAAGGAATATAAATGAGTTAAGAATTATTATTAAATAACCTAAAATGTGGCTCTTTTTTTTGTTTGATTTACCGAGCATCGGCTGTTATGCTCATTAGCTCTATTCAATTCTTGTTCAATGCAATTAGTCATATTAGAGACTAATACTATTGATAAGAAGAAGAATTCACTTTACTATGCATCCCCACCGAGAATCGAACCCGGGACCTCGTGGTCAGTAGCCATAGACCCGACCACTGCGCCACTGGGCTGGACAAATATAATAATTACAATAATACATAAAAGTAGATCAATGCAGTACTAATGCCAAAAAAATCGATTGATTAAGAATTATTACATAGAACATAAAATGGTGAAAAACTGCCAAGTTTGAACTTCTCACAATCAGAATACTTCTCAGATGGCGAATACATCAGTGACATGTCAAAACGATATCACAAATGTTGATACCAAATATCGATATTATTGAAAATGAAATTATCGATAAATATCGAAATTTTTTTTACCCAAATACATTGCTTTACGAAAAAATGTGCTATACTCCCCATAGAACACCGTTACCTAGAATTACAGGAGAAGTTCAAAATGAAAAGACAAAACTTTGCAATTGTAAATGACGCTTGCATACGATCCACCATCCCAAATCCACCTAAATTCAAAACACCTTCACATCCTCTACACCACCATTACTACAATATAAATTAGAAATACTGTTTAATTTCTATTAAACGTCTCTATTAAAGGTTTATGTTCATTTATTTTTATTTTCTTTTTGCTTGTTTGTAATTCAAATTTTTCATTTATACAATTATATAATTCATTTGTTTTATTAATTTGTAAAAAACAAAATGTACATTCTCGGCGGAAAGACCTTAAACGTCGATAGCAATTAAAATATATTTATTATTATCAGAATTTTGAGGCCGATATATCGATATTTAACAAAGTCGATATTTTTTGACATGTCTACTATACTCTCTAAATTTGCATTTTTGGTAGTTCCAAAATGCAATGAGACACTCTCATTTAGTCCCAGAAATAATCACATATGTTTATTGTCTTACGCACATTTCCGTATAAAATTTGGAACTCTCAAATTTTTATTAATACCAAACTAAAGTGAAAAAAATGTCAAAAAAAATTATGCCACATATACTCCGACTATTTTACAACTTCCGCTATCCCCATTAGTGCGGTTAAATGCCCTTTTTTACGGCTTTCGCCATCATCAGGTACTGAAGCCACAAATTGCAAAAAGCAGCTTAAATACTAAGAGGTACAATGTTTTTGGTGAGTGGGGTGTTTATTGCGATTGATTCCAGACATAACATAATTACTAATTAATTAAGACTAGAGTGTATCGCATATTGTTATATTTCATTGCACTCTATGGTCTTAAACAAAAGAAAAATTAAAGATGAAACTAATGGTATTAAGTAGAGTAACAATAAATATTTGCAAATTTAACAATTGATGAAAAATGAAACAATGAAAACGATCGCCGCCGCTACCTACTGAGACTACTTAAAGCCACCGAAACATTATCTGAAGAGCCCCAGTCGTAACTCAATCGGGCCTGTCAATGTTTACATGTTGAAATCGTTTGTATAGCCGAAGCGCTAGCTAAACAAATGCGCGATTTTGGAATTGCTTATTTAAAATTCAATAAAAAATAGAAAAGAACGATCTACCTTTATAAATGAAATAAATTTAGATCTGTCATGAAATTGCCTATCAACCTGTGAAAAAAAGAATCGCCAAATCCTTTTTTTAGAAAATTTAGTGTCGTCCAAATGTATATTCCTTATGGGAATAATTAAATTTTCATTAGCCCTAGTTTATATAGTGAAACTTGAGCAATCTTCAAGTGCTTAACACCAATGCATTTATCTTTCAATTTGCAACACACGGTGTTAATTTCACTAGGTGAATACTTTCGGTTCAAACATTAGTACTTTCCAATGAATTCCCCGTTTAAAAAGTTGTGCTAGTCCTATTATTTTGTTGTGCTACGAGCACAGCGGTAAAACTATTAAGATGAATATATTCTCAGTGTATATAAAGCACAGAAATCAAACCTTATAAGATAAAATTACTCCGCTTCTGCGATTATAAAATAAAGTAAAGCAAAGAAAACAAAAAACAGAAAAAATGCAGTATCGAAAAGGAAACTGAAGAGAATAAAATCACAAATGCAATTTGATTATATGATTGAATTACCGTGCGTTAAGTGCATCGCAGTTGTCGGCGTAATTTTTATACAAAACGGCATTAAAGTAAAGGATTTTATACGCGAATGTCTCAATACGGCCGTAACCATCTCGGCCTCAGTGCGCGCGAGCAGCGCTAAATAAAAACTAATTGCATTGCACGGGCATGGTTGCATGGGTGCATGGGCATCCGAGGAGCGGAGGCGCAGAGAACCGGACAATAAAACCACCATGGACACACTCATACACCGGTATGATTGGACGAAATTGAGAAATAAAGCGCACTGTGTGATGCCGCATTTGCATCTCCAAACGCAGTAAACTCAAACAACACCCTTCAGCACCTTCCTATTTGCGCAAACGCGTGCGTATGTGTGGACAAATATAACCTACACTCTGAGCTCTTTTTATAATCAGAAACGGGTGGGAACTTAGCGTCCTTGAAAGAGTAACATTATGCCATTTAAAAACCATGATAGTCACATCAGAAATCTATTTTTGGATATCGATATTCTCGGCACTTTGAAAACTCAGTATTTGCAATGAAACTTTACATATTCTTCCGTGTATGATGATTAACTTTCAATTGGAAATTATCGGTAAACACGGCACGTTTATATAAGGGGAGTATAAGGGGACTGTCACACCGGCAGCGTCGCGTCGCCTTGCCTCGCTTCGTCGAGCTTCGAATTTCGCTGTCACACAGCGAGCGTGCTTCGGCTTCGCATTTCAATGGCGCACGTCGGCTTTGATGCGCCCTCGTCTATATCGTTGATGGATTCATAACTTCTACACATGATCGGATCGCGTTTCGTTTTTTCTCCGTTTCATCGTACCTACTTCTCGTTAGGAAGGTTCGTTATCTCCACAACGCTTGTAAAAGTTTGTGAAGCCCGACCAGTCTAAATACCCTGGCTTTGAGCAAATTTGCAACACTAACTATCTCTTTTTAACTACATTCGTTAGACAAGGGTAGGCATAGAAGCCCGAAGCCAAAGTTGCTGGTGTGAACGACGCCTAAATTTGTTCATTTTATTTATAGAATCTTTTATATGACAATTTTAATATCATTCGCTCAGATTCGATCAGATATTCATACGAAATGCATTTTTTGGGAATACTAATGCTGCAGTTGATTTGGTCGGTCCTTGCAATATAATAAAACTTATTAGAAACATCACCATAATTAGATGATTAGATGATTAGAGAAGAAGAAATCAAGATAACCTATGAGCATCTGGATTCCATCCCGGGACTATGATAAATTCGATATGTCGATGGCAACTTAAATTTTGGATTTTATTTTATTAAATATATCAATTATTAAAACAACAAAAATATGGCTATATTTTATAGTTTTATATTTTTGTTTCAATAAATAGCAAAGTCAATATTTCGCGATTTTTTCTTGACATGCTAACGTTTTGACCCTCATCTGCTGGTTTCTCTACAAATATTCCTGCAGTTTCTTGAATTACATTAGAAAGATCGATGTTTCCACAATAATATTTTTATATGTTTATATAGAATTTGGCAATTTAGTATAATCTATATATTTGAGAGCAAGTACTTTGTAATAATTTTTTTCCTAACTCATATTCTATATAACTATATTCTAACTATATTCTATATAAACATGTTAAAGTCAGTACAATGACATTAGGGTTGCCTACACTAACCCTAATGTCAACGCCTACGACGTCAGATCACAGCGGAAGACATACGACGGCAACTGTCAACACGAACATCGTCGAGGGTCGCCATTGTTCAAGTTCAGACCTCAAGGTCGTTTCGAAGAACATGTTGACACCATCTCCGAGAGTAATCGCGAAGTAGGCGTCGCAAGGCGGCGTCGGTCCCTTAGCCGCCTTGCGATGCAGTTGATACTGAGTTCGTCAGTGTGCACTGTCTTTTGCCTGCGTAATTGTGAGCTGGGGGGTTATTGGACGAGCTGGTTGAGCTTTTCACCCGCCGATAGTGCCCGCAAACCCTAAATTACCCTAATCCTTTAACAAACATATATATTCTCAAAGTCAGGCAAGACATCGCGGCAAGGAAAGAGTTAATTCGATGTACCAAATCGGATTCCCGGGGTCTCCGTAGCGCTCCGTTCTTTTTACGTGTTAAATTTCAATTTCAATTAATTAATTTCTTTGTAGAAGGAATTCATTAATTGTGTTAAATGATTACATGTTTTTCTTTGATATGTCAATGCTTTGATATGTCAATAAGTCTGTATGATAGTAGTTGTGTGAATGAGCTAGGAAAAAATTATTACAAAGTGCTTGCTCTCAAATATGTAATGATATTTTACTGCTGTGATCTTAGCACAACAAAATAATAAGGCTAGCACAACTTTTTTAATGGGGAATTACATTGGATCGTACCAATTTTTGAACCGAACAATTTTTGCACCCCCAACATAGGAAATGAGGTTTTAATTATCTATCTATTGATTCCAAACATGACATAATTACTAATTAATTAAGTCTAGAGTGTGTCATATATTGTTATATTTCATTGCACTGTTTGGTCTTAAACAAAAGAAAAATGAAAGATGGAGCTAATGGTATTAAGTATAGTATCAACAAATATTTGCAAATTTAACAATTGATGAAAAATGAAACAATGAAAACGATCGCCGCTGCTACCTACTGAGACTACTTAAAGCCACCGAAACATTATTTTAAGAGCCCCAGTCGTAACTCAGTCGCGTCATTGTTTACATGTTGAAATCGTTTGTAAAGCCGAAGCGCTGGCTAAACATATGCGCGTTTTTCGACAATCATTGGAATTACTTATTTAAAATTAAATAAAAAATAGAAAAGGACGATCTAACTTCATAAATGAAACAAATTTAGAATTGTCATGAAATCGCCCGACCCTCCTGCCAAACCTTTTTTTATTTTATTTTAGTGTCGTTCCAATGTATTCCTTTTGGGAATAATTAAATTTTCATTTGCCTAGTTTATATAGTTAAACTTGAGCAATCTTCAAGTGTCTAACACCAATTTATGTGTCTTTCAATTTTGCAACAAACGGTGTTAATTTCACTGGGTCAATACTTTCGGTTCAGAAATTAGTACTTTCCAATGTAATTCCCCATTTAAAAAGTTGTGCTAGCCCTATTATTTTGTTGTGCTAAGATCACAGCGGTTGATATTTCTGTTTGAGATATATCGATTTCATGCAAACATGAGGTTTCCTCCTTGAATTATTTCAGGGAGTTCTATCGCCTATACCAACTATACCAAAGCAGGCGATACTAACTGGTTATTGATACTTGACTTCAAATATCGATATTTCGCTCAATTTGAATAATCTCGAAAACTATTGATTGCAATACGTAGATTTCACATAAAATCATACTGGTACATTCCAGGTTTGGTTATCTATCGAAATATTAAAAAAAAACAGCTGTGAATAAACATTTTGAAAATATCGACGTTGATCATGGGCATTTAAATGAGATAATTTCCTATTGGCAAATACGCTAAAATCACACAATCCCTTCGAGGCAGTGTTGCAGTTTTTGCGATAACACCGTGTATGTGAATTGTGAATGCGAATTGTCGACCCGCTTGCACTGCTCGCCAAAGCAGTAAGATACGGCCTTTATTTATTCCGAACCGGTGCAACCAACGTCAGCAGGAGCAGCAGCAGGAGCAGCGTCAGGGAGCCGCGACTAGCCGCTGCCAGTTGAGTTTGCATTTCGTCGCCGCTTATTTTTAAGCGTCGCACAACGCTCGTCTTTGATGAGTAGCGCAAGAGTGCGCCGGCGCGCACTGATTCTAATCACATTCGTATCGCTTTTATGCACACTTTTGCACGTACACCTACGAAAATAAATCGTGAGGGCAACAAAAAACAACTACAACGACATACGAAACGAAAGGAGACAAATGGGTGCGCAATCCGAGGAGATAGCTATCGACGATTTACATTGACTACATTGCAATCACAATCACAACAAGCAATTAACTCTAGATTATATATTTATAGTTTAATTCGATGATTACACCAGGATAATGATGTAACAAAAGGAAATAAACGGGCAAGTCATGTTTCAGTAGTTTACATCAACAGATAGTGGTAGAAAATAAATTTATTTTAATCAATTATTTTTAGAAGATGTTTTTGAGACTTTAAATTTCATTATTTTATTTATTCTACAACCTTTTCTACCACATAGTGGTGTAACGGGATTAGTGACTTTCACCCGGCCCGATCCGGTCTCGCTACTGATGGTACTGCTCTGAACTATTGTGCATATGGGTTTTTTGTTCCGGGGACCGTTGCAAGCGAATCGCCCAATCTTCGTTCGCGTTTTTACCGCGAAATCAGGAGTTCGCGGACGGCGCCGCAGCTGCTTGTTGAGTGAGAAGACCAAGAGGTCACCCATCCAACGCCTAGCTACGTCCGACGTTGCTTAACTGCAGTGATCTAACGAGCACTGAGCTCCACAAATTTCATAACAATGTTAAATTATTTTTTTTGTTTGATCTACCGAGCATCGACTGCTATGGTCATTAGCTCTATTCAATTCTTGTTCAATGTAATTAGTCATATTAGAGGCTAATATTCTACAATATGGAAATATCCCCAGAAAAAACGCAATGCATGGTCATCAGCATACACCCCATACGCTGCAAGTTACAAGCGAGGAACAAAATCATTGAGCAAGTAAACACCTACACATATTTAGGCGTTGTAATAACCAGCAACAAACAACTAGACGAAGAAGTTCGCGGCACAGTAACCAAGGCCACGAAGCTATCAGGAGCCATAAACACTATAATATGGAAAAACAAATACCTCAGCACAAAAACAAAAACCCGCATTTACAAAACTTGCATTCGCCCGATCCTCACGTATGCTAACGAGACAAGGGCTGAAACATCAAAAAGCAAACAAACAATGAGAACGGCTGAAATGAAAATCCTTAGGCGAATAAAAGCGGTGACCCTACGGGATCGAATACGAAGCGACACCATAAGAGCTGAATTGGACGTAGAAGACATAGTCAAGTGGGCACAGGCACAGAAGAAGGCAATGGAACGATCACGTCGACAGGATGGCAAACAACAGGATGGCAACATGGGCAAAAACCAATCGCCCCGCCACCAAAAGACCGGTAGGAAGACCACCAAAGAGAAGAGAAGTCAACGTCGGAAGAAGCATGAAGCACCACAAACAGGCATGAGCCTACCGAAAAGGAAGAGGAGGAGGAGAGGCTAATTCTAGTGATAAGAAGAAGAATTCACTTTACTATGCATCCCCACCGAGAATCGAACCCGTGACCTCGTGGGTAGTAGTCATCAACCATACCACTGAGCCACTTGGCTGGTTAAATGCTTAAATATCAAAAACTGTCCAGATATATTGACCATAGGGAATATAATATAACGCTGTTAGATTTTTTACTAAAAAATATTTTAGAGATATCAATAAGAAAAATAAATAAAAATCTAGATTGCCTCTATTCCTTTAAATATGTTGTTTATTTTATTTGACCAAATTAAGTACCAATTTTGCAAGCTTTAAACTTTTAACACAAAATGACAATTAAAGTTTGAAATTTTCAATTGATCTGTCCATAAGAGGACATATACACTCTGTTTTCTCCGAAACTAGAAGAGGGTCCCCCAGGATGTTCCAACAAAACTTATTGCAAATTCAGAGAGGAATATGCTAATATAAAAAATCATGATATTGACGGTGTAGTAAGAACAAAGGGTTAAATAAAAGGATAATCCATGATTTGGGTACCACTTCCAATTCATTATCTCTTTATTTAATCTAAGCCAACTTCATCAAACTTATTCTAATATTACCTAACCAAACCCAACCGGCTCTAGCCTAACCAAATGTTTATCCAACTAAGCTAAACGAAGAAGTGACTGAACATGTCGATTAAATCATCGGATCATTTTGTTAAGAGATGTTTACATTGTCGAACGCACCACTACCATCATATTGTCCTGAAGTATGATCTCGAGAATGCAGGTTCAAGTCTTGTCGGAGGCATTCATTGCCTACCGATGATTATTTGTTCATATTGATATGTCAAAGGCAGCTTCGCTGCGGTCATACTTCATGACAATATGATGGTAGTAGTGCGTTCGAGAATGTAAACATCTCATGACGATTAAAGTTTGAAAGTTTCAATTGATCCATCCATAAGTCTACATATACATACGATTTTCACCGAAACTAGAAGAGGGTACCCCAAGGTGTTCCAATAAAAATTATTTCAAATTAAGAGAGGAATATGATGATGAAAAAAAATCATGATTGAGTCGGTGCAGTTAGGAGAAAGGGTTAAATAAAGAGATAATCCATGATTTGAGTAGCACTTCCAATGCATTATCTCTTTACTTAATTTAAGCTAACATCATCAAACCTAATCTAATACTACCTAACCTAACCCATCCTGCTTTAGCCCTGCCTAACGTTTATCAGCCTAACCTAAACAAACAAGAGCCTTAAAATGACGATTAAAGTTTGAAAGTTTCAATTGATCCGTCCATAAGTCTACATATACACTCGATTTTCTCCGAAATTAGAAAAGGGTACCCCAAGGTGTTCCAACAGAACTTATTTCAAATTGATAGAGGAATATGCTGATGAAAAAAAATCATGATTGAGTCGGTGCAGTTAGGAGAAAGGGTTAAATAAAGAGATAATCCATGATTTGAGTAGCACTTCCAATGCATTATCTCTTTACTTAATTTAAGCTAACATCATCAAACCTAACCTAATAATACCTAACCTAACCCATCCTGCTTTAGTCCTACCTAACATTTATCAGCCTAACCTAAACAAACAAGAGCCTTAAAATGACGATTAAAGTTTGAAAGTTTCAATTAATCAGTCCATAAGTCCACATATACACTCGATTTTCACCGAAACTAGAACAGGGTACCCCAAGGTATTCCAAGAGAACTTATTTCAAATTAAGAGAGGAATATGCTGATGAAAAAAAAAACATGATTGAGTCGGTGCAGTTAGGAAAAAGGGTTAAATAAAGAGATAATCCATGATTTGGGTAGCACTTCCAATGCATTATCTCTTTACTTAATTTAAGTTAACATCATCAACCCTAACCTAATAATACCTAAGCTAACCCATCCTGCTTTAGCCCTACCTAACATTTATCAGCCTAACCTAAACAAACAAGAGCCTTAAAATGACGATTAAAGTTTGAAAGTTTCAATTGATCCGTCCATAAGTCTACATATACATTCGATTTTCTCCGAAACTAGAGGAGGGTACCCCAAGGTGTTCCAACAAAACTTTTTTCAAATTAAGAGAGGAATATGCTGATGAAAAAAAAGTTATGACTGAGTCGGTGCAGTTAGGAAAAAGGGTTAAATAAAGAGATAATCCATGATTTGGGTAGCACTTCCCATGCATTTTCTCTTTATTTAAGTTAAGCTAACATCATCAGACCTAACCTAATACTACCTAACCTAACCCATCCTGCTTTAGCCCTGCCTAACGTTTATCAGCCTAACCTAAACAAATAAGAGTCTTAAAATGACGATTAAAGTTTGAAAGTTTCAATTAATCCGTCCATAAGTCCACATATACACTCGATTTTCACCGAAACTAGAAGAGGGTACCCCAAGGTGTTCCAACAAAACTTTTTTCAAATTAAGAGAGGAATATGCTGATGAAAAAAAAAGTCATGACTGAGTCGGTGCAGTTAGGAGAAAGGGTTAAATAAAGAGATAATCCATGATTTGGGTAGCACTTCCAATGTATTTTCTCTTTATATAAGTTAAGCTAACATCATCAGACCTAACCTAATACTACCTAACCTAACCCATCCTGCTTTAGCCCTGCCTAACGTTTATCAGCCTAACCTAAACAAACAAGAGCCTTAAAATGACGATTAAAGTTTGAAAGTTTCAATTGACCCGTCCATAAGTCAATATATACACTCGATTTTCTCCAAAACTAGAAGTGGGTGCCCAAGATGTTCCAACAAAAATTATAGCAATTCCAAAGAGGCATATGCTGATGAAAAAAAAAATCATGATTGAGTCGGTGTAGTTAGGAGAAAGGGTTAAAGAAAGAGATAATGCACGATTTGACTTCCAATTTATTACCTCTTTATTAAATCTAAACTAACCTCGTCAAATCTAATCTAATATTACCTAACCTAACCCAACCTGCTGTAGCTTAACCTAACCTAACGTTTGCCAACCTAACCTAGTGTGTGAGACGAACCTCACACAACTTAATCTCGTCAAATTAAAGTTAATTTGAAGTTGATAGATGTCATTTTGTAAACTTCATTTAACCTTTTGTTTTTTTTTTGTGTGTGCACGTGATGATTTCTAATAAAACACGCTTCTCTCATCGACTCCGCCAAATTAATAATAATAATACAAAGTGAAATCACAGCATACGTCGCATGGGCCGAGAGCGTATGCAAATTCACCTATAAATATTAAAAAGTTTGATTTCTGACCTAATGTCGTAACGTTAATTACCTCTTTTTATGATGAATACAAGAGATTAGAGATTTATTTAGCGTATCATTAATATTTATGTACATAAGCTTATGCAATATTTATCCGAAAACTATTGCGTTCACATCAAAAAGTGTATTTATTAAATATTTTGTAAATTGAGACGTAATCGAACTTAATCTGTTATGCAAGCTATAGAGCTGACATATTCCTACTTAATTATAACCTAAATGTTAACCTAACACCATATCCTAACAATCTTAATCTAAGCTAACTTAAATTAGCATAGCATGATCGGTGGCTTTGCGATCATGGTTAAGTTGTGGTAGGTAAGGTAAGTTTATGACAAGTTATGTTAGGTTAAGTTATGTGAGGTTAGGTTAGGTAACATTAGGTTATGTTAAATTAGATTTAGAATTGGTATTTGGTAAATTGAGACGTAATCGAACTTAATCTGTTTAAGCAAGCTATAGAGATATAGTTGACATATTTCTATTTAATTGTAACCTAAATGTTAACGTAACACCATAACCTAGCAGAACTTAATCTAAGCTACCTTAAATTAGCATAGCATGATCGGTGTCTTTGCGATCATGGTTATGTTGTGGTAGGTAAGGAGACTTTATGACAAGTTATGTTAGGTTGAGTTTTGTGTGGTTAGGTTAGGTTAGGTTAAATTAAATTGAGACGTAATCGAACATAATCTGTTTAAGCAAGCTATAGAGATATAGTTGACATATTTCTATTTAATTGTAACCTAAATGTAACACCGTAACATAACAGAACTTAATCTAAACTAACTTAAATTAGCATGGCATGATCGGTGGCTTTGCGATCATGGTTATGTTGTGGTAGGTAAGGAGACTTTATGACAAGTTATGTTAAGTTACGTTATGTGAGGTTAGGTTAGGTAATATAAGGTTAAGCTATGTTAAATTAGATTTAGAATTGATATGTGGTAAATTGAGACGCAATCGAACTTAATTTGTTTAAGCAAGCTATAGAGATATACCTGATATATTTCTGCTTAATTGTGACCTAAAGGTTAACCTCACACCGTAAC
>JAODAC010051723.1:23655-41096 GCA_027575185.1 Mimaenictus wilsoni
AAATTAGCATAGCATGTTCGGCGGCTTTGCAGTCGCGGTTATGTTGTGGTAGGTAAGGTAAGTTTATGACAAGTTATGTTAGGTTAGGTTATGTGAGGTTAGGTTAGGTAATATTAAGTTAAACTATGTTAAGTAGTTTTGTAAGGGTAGAATTAATAGATTTTCTTACAGAAAGATACAGTAAAAGTTAGATAATGTTAACGTAGGTTATGCATACCCACAATATATGTTTTCACTTTTAAATTCTCAATATATTCTTTGTAATTACACACTCTTGACTTGATGAGAGTATAAAATCCGTGGTAATAGTGTTGGAAGACATTAGAAATCGCCGCGTGTAACATGAAAACAAAACCCAAGTACTCATATCTTGCGCACGCATGTCTCTTCTGTATTCGAGCACACAAGGAGGTGAGAAGAAAAGAGGATGAAATAATTGTACGCTCGTCACTCGTCAGCGCGATCGTCGACATGATCGACAGGCAGCATGTAGTAATAACCGCATGATAACATGCAGTTCCAGAGATCCCTTGTGGTCGCCGCCGGCAGCAGGACAATGCCGCGTGTCGATTGGAATTCGTTAATTTGACAAGATTGATTAACACAACGCCGTTGAAACACGCCGCGATGCATGATTAGAAACTGGCGTCATCATACAGCCACGCACACTTCTCATTGCATCACGATTTTTACGACAACGCAGTGCGAAAGATAGAAAAATAGAAAATATTAACATTTATACAACTTTACAACTTTACACGTACTGAATCATAACTAATAATAAGAAGAAACATCAGTACATGATGATGTTCATCGGATTATTCAACGTTTAACGTTTCAATTTCGAGTAACATAAATCGTAATTCTTTTAATCGTCATGGATGCGAGCAAATCGACGAATCGGTCGGTGCGATTTAAGAACGAGTTTTGCAGACATCTTGTCGTCGAAGGCATTGAAGCTATGGGAACTGATTTCCAATATCTTCAAATCGATTGATGTCCGAATTTGACCTGATGATTGCCGGAATAGCATTGAGATTGAGATTAATTTGACGAGGCTTCATCCAATTTATTCCACTTCTGTTGATTTTAATCAAGGTTTTTGCTTAAACAACTTTTTCGTGTTAATATATCTGGTGTTCAAGGATAATTTAAGACGCTATTTATCATCATTTTCAAATTATGTATAGTTTAACTTCGTTAGCGACGTAATTAAGGTAATTAAGTCTCAAAAATGTGACATAGGTGGATTGAATGGCCAGCAGTAGCGAGGAAAACGGAGAGTATCCGGTTCGAAGGACCGACTTACGTGGAGGTAAGTTCTGTTGACGTGTTCGGCTTGTTGAATATCAGTTGTTTGAATAAGTTTTGGTTCAGGTTATATGAAACTTCTTTATTTCTATTGACTCAAAACAATTATTTGAAAGAAGCAAGTGGAAATGAGGTTCGACGATTTATATCATTCCCGTGTAATATATACTCTAAGGGTTGCAAGAAAAAAGGAGAGAATATGCGGTCCGAAGGACCTATTTGTATGGTGACATGGTTTGCGGCAATGACATACTCGTTTATATTATTCCCTTGAACATTTGCTGTAAGGTGTTTCAAAGAAACGAGAGAAGGTGGCCGGTTCGAAGGACCTACTTGCGTGGGGACATGTTTTGTTGCAATAATATACTCAATTATAGGCATTTATCACTCCCGTGTAACGTTCTCATGCAACTCCTTGAAGTATTCAAGGATTCAAGGGAGAGAGAGTATCATGTTCAAAGGTTCATCCTTCCCGTATAACAAATGCTCAAAGGTGTTACAAGAAAACGAGAGGGTGAATATTCGATTCGAAGGACCAACTTGTGTGTAAAGACATGGTTTATTGCAAGGATATTTTATGGTGTTCCCAATACTGATAATCGAAAATTAAAATCAAAACTTCCAATTTTATAATTTGACTTATCCATTTGGGTGGTAAAGTTTATGGAATCATTGGGACACTTCTAAGGGACACTTCTAAGGAGTTCTTGTTGTTCAAATCTGAATTTGAAAATCTGTGCTTCCATGCCTTAGCCCTTTAGAGTATAAATTCTATGGTGTAAAAATCAGCTAGGGACACTTCTATGGTGCAAATTTGAAAAATTGAGTTTTCTTGCCTTATCGCTTGCGACTATAAAGAACAATGTCTGTGGTGTAAAAATCAGCTAAGGACACTTTCAGATTGTTGTCACAATTGATAATCGAAAAGAAAATTCAAAAATTCAATGTTTGAAAACTGAGATTAGAGGACGTTATGTCCAGGGCTCAGCTTTGAAGGCTCTACAGAGCTAATAGCTAGCTGCAGATAAAATATAACTTTTTTCAACACAGGAGAGTCGAGAGGAGTATGGGGAACGGCATATCAAAGAAAAAGTTCAAGTATTGAAGTTTGTAATATATGCTCCAAGATGTTTTAAGAAAACGAGAAAGGGTAGCCTCTTCGAAGGACCAACGTATGTTGAGACATCGTTTGTTGCAATAATATAGACGTCTATATCATTCCAGTACAAATTATTCTCTAACATTTAACCAAAAACAATCAACAATTATTCAGACAATAATATGTTCTATTGACTTAAAATTAAGATCGGTGAAATCTAATTAGGTCACTTTATAACTGAATTAATGCCAGAAAATACCAAAGAAAGTTCGAAACTCATTGTGAAACCTCGTCCAATTCGTTGCACATAATCACATTCCGAACGTGTCGCATTTGAAGAAACAAAACGACGCGATTCGCAAGCGGTTGACAATGCGCAGACGGGGCGTGAAATTTTTAACAATAGTTGACAGCCGCATTTGTTGATGTTGATAAGGCTAAGAAGTATGCGACTGCAGGTTCGAATAGTATGCGTGCAATTGCGGTGAATTCGGTTTCGCTCAGCACTCGGCATGGTTTCTGCTTAATTTCCTTCTCTGCACGATATTATCCACATCTCGTAATTGTTTCTAATAAATTGCTTCGAGCAGCAAGTGCCGCAGCCTGTGTTTCGGTGCCGTGCCGTGTGCAATTAACGCCATGATTGATTACGCTGCATTTTACGGCGATCTTTTTCTTTCGCTTTTCAATTATTTATCGCTGTGTTTGCTGTAATTGCCGAAAATTCATAGTTTTGCGTCTGTGCGTTTGAAATTAACGTAATTTGGCTTTTTTTTCACTAAAACTAACTGAAGAGTAGTTTTATTTAATTATAACTATAATGTGTGTAATTAAAAACTACTTAATGCAATAAGTCAATTAGTTCCGCTTTTTTTGTAGAAGGAGAATAGTTCATACATTAATATATTATTTTTACAATTTCATTTGGTCAAACATGGTTTGTCTATTGCCTGTTTCGATGGATTGATCCGGTTCGAAGGACCATGAAAAAGTGCGTTGGGTTTTATCGGAAGGATTGATGCAGTCGGAAGGACAAATTTGAGAGGTGACCTCTTCGAACTGTAGAGTATTGCAACCCGATTTATTTTGAAGGTCGGATTGACTGCACTTGAGACTATGAACACGCTGGTTTATTTGGGATGCACCGAGTGGTGTAAGTAGTGAACAGATTGACCTTAGCTATATTAAGATATTCATTTTTCGAATTATAATTTTTCAAAAATGGTTTGACTATTGTCTGCTTCGAAGGATTCATTCGATTCGAAGGGCCATGAAAAGTGATTTGTGCGCTATGCCTACTTCTAAGGACAGATCTGATTCAAAGAACAATGAAAATAATTTTGTTCGTAGTACCTGCTTCGAAGAATTGATTCTGTACGAAGTACTGATTTGAGAGGTTTCCTGTTCGGAGTAGAGAGAATTACACCTAAAATTATTTTGAAAGTCTGGTAGTGAGTACTTGAAATCATTGGCTTAGTGCTTAAACCCGTTGGTTTGTTTAGGATACTCAAGAATTTGTAGATTATTGAACATGACCACCTTAGTATATCACTTATTTGTCCAATCAAAATGTTTTATATTTCGGAGGATTGGTCTGGTTCGAAGGACCATAAAAAGAATTATGCGTGTTGTGTCTGCCACGAAGGATTGATTCTGTTCGATAAGGGCAGTTCTCTTCTTCCGAGAGGAGTGTTGCATCCTGAATTTGTTTATTTGTCTGGACCGTATGTAGGACTATAGACTTTGTGATTAATCGCGTTCATTTCGAATGCACCAATTATTGCACCAATGCACCAATTTATTCCACACGACCACCTGTTTTCGGTGGTTTCAACCGTTTTGATTTACAAAGTTACAAAACCTTAACACTAAAAGAGTCAACCTCAACCTGTTTTTTCTCTTTCCTCCCTTTCTTTTCTCTACAAGGTTGATCGCGCCCACGCTCGTATCTAATAATGGTTCAGTTTTTCCATGCTCCATTATCCCAACGAAGACCTCGAATCTCCAAACCTAGAAAATTCTTTTCCATTTCCTATCTTCCTATATCCTAACTTACCACAATTCTATATATTCTATACATAATTCTAATTCTAATAGAAGTTTGTCTGAAACTTTGAAATAGTTCAACTGCGAGTATTCTACGCAAAGTTAGCTTAAGTAAGGTTATGTGCTCATCTCGGTGGGACCTCCTTTATTTGCTCAGTTTTTTTATGACTTCGTGGAACACTCATTTTCAACGAAGAGATAAAAAAACGATGAAAAGATGAAAGACGTCTTCGCGTGTTCCTTCGGCGTTGAGGTTGAGGCGAAGAAGTCTTCATGCGTGCGTACTACGGCGACTACAATTGCGTACGTTGATTTCTCTCGGCGGCGGCGCGGCGCGGCGCAAAACCGGTTGGGCAACTGGTTCACTGCGTTTATTTACATTCGCCGCGAGGGTTTTGGCGCGGGTTTTAAAGTCTACGGAGCGGTGTCCTGCAATGGCAACCGCAGAGGAGACTCAGCGGTCAGCTATAGACTGGATGTCGTCTGAAGAGACACAACTATAACACAAACCGTCGGCGACGCGCTCTCATTAATTTCCTATTCATTTTCGTAATAATCGTAATTAATTAGCAATTAGAATAGAAAGTTATTTTGATGACGGTTTTACGATATAGTATGACAGACAAGAATGAAATGACTTAACTTAAGCCATTTAGAAGGATATTTGATTAACATTTACTTTTTCGAGTAAATTTGCTTAGAATTCTGATTGAATTAGATTAACAATAAGATGGATTAGAATTCACAATTTTGGGTCTTTACTACCGTTTGAGAGCATTTCAGAGCAATTTGAGTAAATTACTTTAAGTTATCTGGGGTTAATGCGATTGGTCGTTGTATTATGTTAGGTTATGTGAGCTTAAATCAGTTTAACCGAATCGCACCTAACGAATTAGATTAGATTATGTTATATAAGCATTAACGATTTAAATTTTCTTATGACTTGCCCATTTGTTGGAATAAACTAGGCAAGCTGAGGAATAACCGAAAATGTTAACCGAAACTTGAAACAAACTAAATTTATAAGGTTTGGGTCTACTTGGTTAACGGCGATTATGTTTTCAAACAGAGTACCCTTCATGACACGAGTGCACGGACAGTTCCCGTCGAAGGAACGAAACATTGTGCCAGATATTTGGTACTCCAGTGGCGTTCAATATTACCACCGTTTCCTTAATTGTTATCAAGCGTTTACGTCTTCACCTGGGACTGTTCCAAATTCAATATAAATCAAACAGAAATAAAACAGACAAATCATGTCCCCACATAAGATGGTCCTTTGAACCGGATACTCTTCTCGTTCTGACCCTGTCTCAAATATTTCAATGGGACTAAAGTAGCAAGAGGTGGCCCTTCAAGGTTGGATGTAGCTAAACCTGATCTAACGAAGGTTAAGTTAGATCAGGTTTAGCTGTGAAGTAAAACACTTTTGGCACTGTACAGATCGTACTGTAGAGATCGACTGGCAGAAGTTGGATCCCTTTAGAATCAAACCTTATCCTAACAAGCTTAATTCAAGTAAAATACTACAGCTTTTGAAGAAGATTTGACTGATATATCTATGGGACGAGGATGGTCCATTTATCCTGTTCGAAGGACTAATTTGAGTGATGTCCTTTTGGGGTAGAAAGAATTAAACCCAGACTTATTTTGAAGTTCTGGTTGTCCGTGCCATGGGCTTAGTCATTAAATGCGTTGCTTTGTTTAGGATACATATGGAATTGTAGTGCATTGAACATGACCATTTATAAAGTTCATCAACTCAACCTTAGGCAAAGTCAGTAAACCACTTATGAAAGATTTAGGAAGTCCTAACAAGTCCAACCGAAACCTCATTTGATTGATACACTATATTCAAATCAATTTTACATAACGACAAATATGAATAAATTAAAACCTAATAAATTACCAAAAACACCGAATAAACGCACGAACAGGTGTTTGGCGTTCTATAAGACTGAATTAAGAGCGTATGATTAAGATTGCGAAACGATCACACATATTATTTGTATTAGACGTTGAGCAATTTGCGCGCGTGCGTTGGTTGGTCGGTTGGCGCGGTTGGATGCAAATCAACGCACCACAGTCCGATCCAGCGCGGGATTAATCAAATCCGACTGACATTTGCGTGCGTGTGTAGGCAGCCCGGCGGACAAATGGTGACAGACGACAAAATGCGAGCGGAATAACCGATGGCCGATGATGTTTGCACCGCTGAATGAAACGAAAACGAAGACATTTTGTCGTCTGAGCCTTACTCAGTTACTCAGTTACACCTTGCTTACAAACACGTTCAGCGTTGGCAATCCCAAACAGGTGGCAGGGCAATAAATATTCATTTCGCTCGCCTTTAATATGGACCGGTCGAGACTAAGACGATTTGAATGTTTCACGCATCGCGCGTATATTAATATTATGCAGAGTGTACTCATTTCCTGTTAGAAGTTAGGAGCGTTTGAAGTCACTTCGAAGGAGACCAACAAAACGTATATCTATATATTTTAATCTTACTATAGTACAGTGACCTTGTTTGGGGTTCAGTTTGGAAGAATTGGGCTGGAGAAATGTTTCTGCGAATACTCCAGGTAATTTAGGGCCAAGTGGTAAAATGGAGGGATTTCTATTATGGGTCCCTTAAACTGTGTTCCTTGGGTTGACATTTCTTAAATAGATCTGGACCATAGCAACCATAGCAGAAGATTCCTGTGGTTGCTATGGTCTTCTTCTTCGAGTAGTAGGGCAGACATATGTCTGGTAAACTGGAAGGCCCCAAAAACTGTGATTCCAGGTTTGATATTTCTTGAACAGATCTAGGCCAGAAGACTCCTTGTATGGTTGATATGGTGTTCCAGGAACATGTGGTAAACTAAGGACATTCCCCTTTTGGGTCACCTAAACTGTGATATTTGGATTCAGATATCTTGAGGGAATCTCATTTTGAAAGAAACGATCTACCTAAACTGTGATATTTGGATTCAGATATCTTGAGGGAATCTCATTTTGAAAGAAACGATCTACCTGTTAGCGTCCTTTTATCACTCTATTGGGCAAAGAATGATTGGCCCAAGGTACATAGATCAATGCTACTTTGCGGTTGGTCGTATTTCAGAGGCAAGTAGTACACCAGACATATTCCTCTTTATGAGTAGAGATTCCTAATGCGATGCCTTCGGCAAAATTTCAATCGGAACTCTCACTTTAAAGGGAACCAACTAAAGTAAATTTGTTTTCATCGGATGTATTAAAAGGAGACAGGTTGTTTCTTCGAGTTGTTTCATCTTCTTTTGAATACATTCGTCAGACAAGGATAGGAAAGAAACACGAAGCCGAAGCCGGCTGTGTGAAGACCCCTTAAGGGCTGTGCGTACCAATTTAGATATTTCTTGGAGGCATCCCTTGTGGTTGATCACAATGTTTCAGAGGCACGTAGTCCAAGATGATCAATTCAGGAGTAGTGATAAATGAACAAATTGTGACCTCTAGGAACCCTCCAGAGACTTTGAGAGATACAATTAGCTCGAGGAAACCCTTTTAACAAATAATCCAACAAACATTAATGCTTTCTGATCTCTGCTTTGAATTTGAGATAGTAATGATAGAAATAAACAGATTGAAATAAACTAGGTCAACATAGATTAAGACACATCAGGGTATCTTGTGCCTATGTAATCCATGTATAGATGGACAAAGAGGGCACGGTTTAAATGTACAATTCTTAGAAGTCAAATTCAACCCGGTATAGTTAATATGTAAATAAATGAACCTGGAAATCCGATATAAGCAAAGGAACTCCTTTTAGTTTTTTTCTTCTCTACTTCTCTCTAACATCAATTTTATGAGACACTTTTTAAATTTTTGAAACAATTATAATTATGAAACCTTATACAAAAACGACACACGTTCTTCAAATTACTATTCCATACGATCCGAGGGGCCGCAGATCACTTTCGTAGGCCTACAAAGCATCATATTACATCAGCTCGATCCAAATCCGCCCAAGCGTAAAGCGTCCAAACTGACCATGTCAAACCAGACTAATGCAATGCAACCACCAGACGCCATCGGACATGTGTCAACTATTTACAATCACCGATAGTTGGCTACACCAATAACGACCACTTGACAAATTAATCCCGATCTATAAAAACTCCCAAAAACAGAGATTATGACACGTGCTATACATATGCAGACATCAACAGACCATTTAACCTACTTTGGAGTATCTATAAATTACAAATGTATAATAAAATACTTTTTGGACTTAGAATTTGCATATGAAAGAAATAAAACAATGAAAGTGAACCGAACCGAACGCACCGAACGAGAGGAGAAGACAGCAAGAAGAGATTGTGTTACATGACATTGACCTCATAGTAATTCGATGTAAACTAACCTCAATTCGTTAGGTTTTACACCTACAAACTGTAGGTCTATCAATTTAGTGTCTTGACTCATTTGGGTGTTTGGAGATAGGTTAGGTCAGAGTTGAATTTGTTTAGGTTAGGATCATTTCTGCAAATTACTGGTTATATGTGACCGTAGAGAAGTTAAGGATTAAATTGCAGAAGTTACAACGCACTAATCGTATTTCAGTGAAACCTAACCTCAATCCGCTTCTACCGCCAACTCCTAACTACCAACTGTCAACTGTCAACCAGTATCAGTAACAAGAGTGGCCAGAAGCACTCCTAACTTAATTTTAACGACACTGTAAATACGAGCGCCAAGGAAAAAGGAGGGAAACCTTAGTCGCAACCTTAGTTACAACAGAAGTCCAACAACCCTCGATCCCAACACATGTCGCCAATAGAATGAGAATTTGCTGCCATTTGCTTTGAAACCTCTAAAAGAGTGACTAATAAACCCAATGAATTGTAGTGCTTACAAACTGTTTAAAAAAACCCTCGTGTTCTTACCCAAATTTCGTAGTAGTGAAATTCATCACCAAAAATAGAGAGAACTAGACGTAGACCAAGTGAGTCAACAAAACGCAATCTGAAACCAATGTCAAACTTGGCAAGCCATTAAAAAGTGGTGGCTCCCCACAGTGTGGAACAAGAGTGAGTAAAAATTAGAATTAATCATTGTCAGCACACGCACGTCGATTACGCAGCACACGCACCTTTTTCCAACATTCCACACCTACCCTCCACGAAGGCCGTTTAAAGCCTCTCGTTTAAAGTATTCTAGCCCTTCCATTGACGCGTCACGCACCTCTGGTATGAAGTTTAGTCATACTTTTCTGGAAATTTCCCCTCGGTCATGCAGTGCACACAATCATCGCTCACAACTGTATAATTACATGATTGTAGTGTATTATGGTAATTATTAGCGTAATTATAATAGTTCCAAACTTCTACATTAAAAAACGCTTAAATGAAGGGTGTATAATTATAATTCTATAGTTATCGAAAAAAGTGTCTTTACTTTTTAAAATATATCACTTTGTGATTTACTACCTTCGTCCTTCAATGCAAACTAATCTGTAAAAGCAGATAGGGTTAGGAGAACCCGGAGCTGGACTAGGTATGTCTTGGATATTGGCACATTCGTGTTCGGAAGGCGTTAAACGCTATAGAACCGGAAATAGCCATCCTGGGAGTTGACGTAGACTAGGCTAGACATCTTGGGAGATAGGCTTAGCTAAATGTAGGTTCTAAAGAGAAAGACTAGGCAGAATTAGGTATTGCAAGGTGGAAGATTGAGTTTTGGTGAATTAAATTAAGAAGCAGTTAAGTATCAGGTTAGAAAACTCTCTTGACAGCTGATTTATGATGGTTAAGTTCTGAACTAGACTAGATTTGTCCCATTTGAACAGCTAAAACAACACACTTCAAAATAAACTAAGTTAGCTTCAGTCGACTCAAGTTAAAACATCACTTTACCAGACTTTGCTAGACATCTTGGGAGATGTAATTTATTCAATTTAAGTTCTCAAGAAAGAAGGGCAAAGAGTATTTGTATTGGATATTAGAAGTTGGGCTAGGCCATATTTGCTCAAAGCAGGACCAATCACGTTAGAATAGGCTACATTGAGATTGACCAGATTAGGTATAGTCCAGCGCATATATATAGCGCATATCTTAGTTAAGGCCAATACAGTCGATAATGATCATTAGACATAGGAAAAGTAAATATATTAATGCGAAAACTAATATCGCGTCATGCGCTGCCCTTTAGCCCTAATTAGTGTTAGAATTTGTGTATATATATACCGCAACTATACAATGAAATAAACAGATTCAAATCAGCCTTTAGTTGAGTCACTTGTATCTCAACGAAGAGCCTAAAAAGCTGCGAGTTCAATTTGTTTCTCCGCGGCCTTACAAAGCGCGTTACACCATCCTCGACGCGACATCATTCCAGCAAGAGACCGGACAAGCTCTTCACCGTACCGGCGCCCATCGTCAGGCTGGTGTAGTTTCCCGAACTAGACTACTTTCAACCCATATTAAATTAAATCAAATCAAATATGATTATTTCTCCAAAAGAACAATTGTATCTTAGTTATTACTAAACTGGCTAAACTTTCCCAGTCAGTTCCCTAAAAAACATACTCAAGTCCAGTTTTAGTTTTTTGTGCCATTTTAAGCCATTGTTATTCTATCTTTGTTTGCGCATATCTTGATTGAATTAATTACGCGTATCATTCTTGCGCTAGTGCACTATTTATATGCGCTGATATCATGCCAGTCATTAGCAGGTAAAAGTCTAATGGCGTGCATATTTTTGCCTTGATACGTACGACAACACAAACACACAGTGATAATTACCTGAATTTAATCTGCAAGATTAGCGGCGGACTTGCACGGTGGCCGCAACCTGTGTGTCGTGCATATACAGGAAATAATTAACGCAAATGTTAACAGCGTGCGGTTGGCACTGGAAAAAGTGGTGCAAAAAAATCGTGTCCTTGCTTTATTGGTAGTAAACGCGCGACGCCATTTTGCAAACGCACCCACATGCTCTCTCTGCATATTTACGAGCAGTAATAAATGATTATCGCAAACAAATATATCTTGATGAGCATTTTAGTACATAATTAAACAATAAATTTTAAACGCACTTCTAGGGTCGTAAAATTACACGACTTAAGTCACTTGGGATTAACATGTTCATACTTGCATTCGAAGGTCAATAAAGGTTATATTTACTTACATTACCTTTTGAGATGAGGTTAAACTATTACAATTATGTTCCTGACCTAGGATAAGTCATTTCAGCGACTTGCTACTTGGGCTACTTGTAATAGTTGGCACTAAGAATGAGGTAGGAGCGAAAGTTAAATGTTTCATTATCTTATGTTGTTTTAGTATCTTATTCCAAGTTGGATTCTGATCATTTAGGCCTATAATTTCTGGATTAAATTTAAGTCATTTGACTTATACTGTGAAATATTAACCTCATTTCACTGAAAATTACGGATGTTGGACCTTAATTTGCTTTTAAACTCCTACTACACTTCTTTGTTAAGCCTTCGACCGATTTTAGGAGATGGTCCAATGTTTCCTCATATTGACATACAATTAACAGGTTGTGAGCTACTTATGCGAGATGACGAAAGGGATAGAAACTGAAGCAAAATTTTTATTTAGTTTATCTGGTCTAAGTTAGATGTCTTGGAAGTTCAACAAACCTAGGTTAGGTGTTTTGAGAGTATGGCTAGATTATAGGCTAGATAGGTGCCTTCGAAGGTGTTCTAGGCTTACAACAACTTAGGCTTATAATGCAATTTCATGTTAATGGGATTTTTGAGGCGTTTGCCAAAAAAGAGACAATCAACGTTTGTACACAAATTGATTGGGGTATATCATGTTCTAACAGCAAGCTGTGCTATATCATCTTTGTGGAGCAGTTGTCGGCGCGTCCGGTAATTAATCTTAGAGTTGTTGGTTCAACTTTTTCCATATTTAGGATTCAGGTGATTGTGGTGTGCAATATTTCAGTTTGTATCGACACCGGGACCTGAACCCGGGACTTCTACGTTACAACGCTTGGGCGTAACCAGTACGCCACGCACCCCACGCACAAAAAAAGCCAAATCCATGTCGGATCATGCGTGAACGTCCGTGTTAGTTAGGTGTCTTGGAAATTCAATTAAACGAGTTTAGATATCCTGGTAGTTTAACTAGACTAGGTAGATGTCTTGGAACTTGCATTGGACTAGATTAGATTGGATTAGACTCGATTAGTTGGGGCTTGTCGGAAAATTGCTTGATACCACTTGCTTGATAGTTATATTAAGTGTAGTTGAGCCAAGTGGCAATGTCCACGGTCCATGAGGTACCGAGTTCGATTCACGGTGGAGATGCATAAAGAGCTAATGACTATAGCAGTCGATGAGTAGCCAAACAAAGGGAGTTCTAGCTCAATTTTGCGTGATATTTCAGATGGGCCTAAAATCGGCCAAAAGTGGTGGGGATAAAAAAATGTGTCCAATGAGAATCGAGTATTTACCGAGCATTGCCGAAGTGCCGCGAATTTTGAAAAAACAACATATATTGTAGACAAACAAGGAATTTTAGGAGACAACCAACTAGAATTATGAAACACGTCTTAAAAATATATGAATAACTCCAGTTACCATAAGAAATACATCGATTTCTAATGATGAGAATTAATAAACAACTTCCCATTATTTCAGTAACAAGTAACAATAATTCATGAACAACCATTCTTATTTCAGAATTCTAGTTGGTTGTCTCCTAAAATTACTTGTTTGTTTACAATATATGTTGTTTTTTCAAATTTCGTGACACTTCAGCAATGTCCGGAAAATACTCGATTTTCATTGGACACATTTTTTTATCCCCACCACTTTTGGCCGATTTTAGGCCCATCTAAAATAACACGTAAAATTGAGCTAGAAATCCATTTGTTTGGCTACTTCGATGCTTGGTAAAATTAAACAAAAAAAAGACATTAAGTGTATTTCTAAATACCGAACTAATGAGTCTTGGCCTAACGTAACTCACCCTGTTTTAGTATAATTACTGATACCCTGAACTATATATTTCACCAAATTTCACTAAACGTCATTTCACAAGTTTCAAACCTTTGTATTTCTCTTAAACCTTTCCCCACAGATTTCTAATATTCCTACTTAAAATGGAAGGTTCTCTGTTTCCAGAACTAGGAAATATTCGTAACTTGACCTTAGTCAGAATTATGTCTTCCTGACAGAGCTTAAAGACAGAATAATGCCGTCTTGATAAAGCTTAAAGTATTTGTTATATCAACTGGCACAACTTTGGATTAACTAGTTCACCAAGTTGGGGAACTTAGGTACATGTCCCTTGATTATAAAAAATATTCCTAGTCTTTGAAACCTGGCTTCGTCTTATTCTCGTTCCTGGCATGGTAATACAGCTCAAGTTGGGTCCTTGGGTCACTCATAGCTGTTTTCCAATCACAATTGTAGGTATCCTATGAATACGAAAAATGTCCCTTGTTTGTGAAACTTTACCTAAGTCGCTAATTCATTTATCAATGTGTGAATAATTCATGCTTTCCTTTCTTAGGTGAACATCTCGACAAGATGACTGAAAAGACTACCCTATTGGAAGTAGATAGCACTGCCGTCGATTGCCGTGACGCGAATAATGACTTCGCACCTGAAACGTGCACATTGCCGGTGCAGGAAATCTGCTACGGTCTGGGTCACGTCTACAACGATCTCTGCGCCGCCGTGTGGTTCTCGTATACGTTGTTCTACTTCCAGATCGTGCTCCGGATGGAGCCCGCCACGGCGGGGGCGCTGATAATGATTGGTGAGTGCGGCGACACTGTGAGATGACAACGCGCAATAAACTTGGCTTTTGTTTCGCATCACGTTCGAAGCAAATGGCTTAACATACCATCCCATATGTGACAACACCTATCTATTATACCTGTAGCTAGCTAGCTATGTGACTTACCTCCATTTTGGCGCCTTAAGTCATTTACAATTGTATAAGAACTTCATTCCGAGTAAATCTAACCCTTATTTGTACTTCTGGTAGGGCTTGACCATTGCTGGACTACCTTAGGATGGCTTCACTTGATTGTTGGTGACAGTAAAAAATACATCTTGGACAACTATTTTAGAACCTCCTTTTTATGGGGATTATTGTCATGGTTTTATGGTTACTTAAGTAATATTAGGTGTTTTTGATATTAGATCCAAATATGATGCTATAGACCAAAGAAGAAACCCGCGACATATAATCTTGACTTATTATAATAAATCTTTAATTTGATGAAAATATGTAGATAACTCAATTTAAGACAACGAACCGGTATATTGAGGCGTCGTTCAGACCGCCGACTTTGGCTTCGTGCTTCTATGCCTACCCTTGTCTGACGAATATATTTAAAAGGAGATGAAGGAGATTGAGGCGACATATGCTATACTTCCTTAAGAAAATCAGGTGGGGAGCTTGTCTGTATTCACAATGGCTTCTTGCTCAATCCATGCTATGTGACAAAATATGTGTGTTTGGAGGAAATTATGATTGTCCAAGATATAATGTTGGTTGCTGATAAATTATGTGGCTTGTTTGAATACGAATATGGGGGAAGCTTGTGAGCGAGCTTGATTGTTTGGCGCGTGGGAGAAGCTCTCTCCCCTCTCTCTCTCTCTCTCTCTCTCTCTCTCTCGTGTTACATCTTAAATGTTGAAAGTGTTTTATTCCGCCTGAATACAAGATACTGCCCTTGAATTTGTAAATTCTTCCATCCCCTGAACATTCTATTTGGGTATATCATAGGGAACCTAATTAGCAAGCTAAATAATCCTGTTGACATTGCCATGCCTTCCTCGGTATCTGATTTTGCTGTTAACACCTGTCTTACATACTTTATGATATCCTTGACCTTAGCCTAGTTACTGTAGCTGAATAAGGTGTGTTACATGGTATCCATATTCCCTCAGAATGCACATCTATCTCTGATTCGTTTTTCTATGAGGAATAAGTACCCGTGCTCCGTATGGAAATGTGAGGGCCACTGGTCTATTTCGCTGACTCTGCGATCCAAGCAGGGTTGCATGTGCGAGATAAGTCGCTCAATTCACTTAACCTATCTCTGGCTCCATCTGCTTTGCCATCTCTCAGTGGTCTTCTGAAATTTTTTGATTTATGAATATTTATGGACCGAATGAGGACACGTCCCCCTCTCTCATCCGTCGTAATTCTACCTCTGTGGGACCTAATGCGTTCACCGCGCTACAAGAAAAGGATGCCGACATTGGTTCGTGACACTGATAGCATGTCTTCATATAGTATGAATCTTAGGTCCTTAAAATATTGACATAACTTAGACACCACCATTTAAACCAACAATCCGTAATCTTAAAATGACTTAAGCTATAATCTATGAAATAATATATGACCTAACACCGATTAAACTTTGTTAACTATAATAAAACTATATATAAGAACGCCATATATCACTATTTTTACTAACCTTAAATTACGACTTAAGCCACACCATACTTAAGACACTTGCCGCCATCTTGCAGTGATCTAAGCTACTCGCACTTGCATCTAGTCATACTCGTAAAAGTCAGTATATAAATCGCCTCAAACGAATCATAAGACCAACGAAACCATAAATTAAATGAAACGTCAATCCAAATGTTAATAGCAAAGTGCAACAAAGTTGCTTAGCATTTCATGTGTTCACAGTCCGTCACATACGCTTACAATTAGATAATATGTGCGCATTGTTCTCGAACCTATAAACTCGCTCCAGTTGCGGTGTTGGTTTTCTTACTCTCGTCTTCTGGCGTTGATTAGCTTTTGTTTGTCACTGCAGCAGAATAGAACCAGCGTCGCTAACCTCAAAACACACAAGCGCCTAACCTAATAAACGCCTTAAGTCATCGTTGAATTCGTGTGCTGAGTAACGCAAGAATAGGTAAGAAATCGATCAAGAACTCAAAAGGAAAGTTTCAAAAATACGCACGGAACAAGCTCTAATCACGCATAATAAGGCAGTGTGGAAACGCAGACTGAAAGTTGTATCAATAAATCTAATGATTATTTATTATTAACTTTTGATTGACAAATTGCTAGCCAAAGGTGCTTAAAGTTTGATTAATTCACGTAAAAACTTACATAAATCTCACTTATAAAAGTTGTTTTATTCAAATTTCTCTCAATCCCAAACATTTTTATTAATATTAATTAAAATTTACGCATTTGCTTACATTAGTAATGTAATTATTATTTTTTCAAGACAGCATTTAATTAATTTCAATTATTTACGGATTCCTGGAGATAAAAAAAAACTAATTGTAAGTAAAGTGACTTATGTGAAATGGATACGAAGATAAATAAATCATTATGTCAATGAATAGTTTCTGATGTTTTTTCTCCACGTTTTATGTTCTTGTCCAATAGTAATTAAAATGTATGATACTGATTACAATTTCTAAACTTGAAACTTACAATTTATTTGAAAGACACCGCTCTGAAGTGAACAATAATAATTAATATCGGCAGCTGGCCATAAATCGAAGTTTTTTCGAAGATAAAGTGCAATTATCTTGGGAACTAGAAGAGTGTAGCACTTGAATATCTCTCAAAAAATAACAAAAGATTACTGAATTTCATTATAACTGAGGATAAAATATTTGTCAAATGAAAATTATGAAGAAGAATGAATGATGAATAATAATGGTGTGGATTAACAAAAAGCCCTGGCCTGGGATCGCCTTAAGGTACTACTTCTCGGCTGGGGCTGGTTTAAGGGGATTTTTACCCCTTCCTTAACCTTGGGCTTCCTGCTAGGGTATCCACACAGATTGACCCATCGAGCGATTACAGGATTTCTCTTTCTTGGAAGGACCACTGACATTCAAACAGTGCATGTTCCGTAGAATCCTCTTCACCGCTTCCACACATTTGGCAGTCGCCAGTGTCTCTAATCCCTATATGGAATAGGTAGGACTAGAAACTGCCGTGGCCCTTCAGGACCTGTGTAGTTTTGTATGCACATTCTC
>JAODAC010051723.1:41196-54392 GCA_027575185.1 Mimaenictus wilsoni
CTTATTACCTAACACACATAATTGCAAAGAAGTCGCATGTGCCCAAACAATTTCTAGTTCCGTAGAATCCTCTTCACTGCTTCCACACATTTGGCAGTCCCCAGTGACTCTAATCCCTATATGGAATAGGTAGGACCCGAAACTGCCGTGGACCATCAGGACCTGTGTGATTTCATATGCACATTCTCCTCGCTTCCTGTTGACCCAGGAAAAGAGGTCTTGGCTAAGCCGACGGGTCCCTCTTTCGTTGTGAACTTCATTCCATTGAGAAACGGCAAAGTTTACATCCTAAGAAGTGGTTGCTCGGCAAGATGCCCAACGTGACGCTTGTAATTTAGTTCAAGTGAAAAAATATGAATAGAAGAATAGTTTGTACCATGACTTTTCATATACGCCATGTTTTACTACATTCGAATCAAGAAATTGGCATGTGTTACATGCATAGATGACAAATTAAGTGGTTATTACTTAATTACTTGTGCTTGCGTACGTCCTAAGTTACTTATTACCTAACACACATAATTGCAAAGAAGTCGCATGTACCCAAACAATTTCAATCCTTAATTGTTTTTCAATTTGTCCGTGTATGGAAATACCAATATGATAATGTCTTAAGTCAACTGACAACAACTTTTTAAAGAGTGCTAAATAATAGCGATAAAACACAAATAACTATGAACACATACGATGTTATAAAACATGACTTAAGTCACTTCAATTATCTTTAAATATCATTACGTCTTTTTACCTCTCTCACTGAACATGCCACCAACGTATGTCGTAAGCTTACTGAAATTAAGTAATTTTGACTAATTCTAATGTCATGGTTTAACCGTAAGTCAACGATGCTATCAAACTATTTATAGCCACGTCAAATTGGCGTCAATGACTGAAGTCGCCTGATACACTTTGCAAAATGAAAGTGTACCATTTAATTCAAAAATAAAAGACAGCGTTGGGCATTGGAAAGTGACTTAAATCATTTTTATGATGAATACTTGTCAATCAACTGCCACTAGGTCGCCTAAAATGGCTTAAGCATATCAGGTTATTGAAATGGAACAAAATAGTGGTAATAACATTTACTCAAAATGATGGTATACATATTGCGTATGTCCAACGCTTAAGTAACATAAGACTTTAAACCGCTCTGAAATTAATCACAAGACCTAGCTAGAAAACATTGTTAGTTTTTCTTATGGGAGCTGACTTTGCGAGTATAGCACCTGTGATTTACTTATGTTACTCAGATCGGTCAGGTAAATACTAATATGCAAGTTCGCGGCCTTTGGAGCCAGTCAAAGTTTATAATTTTAAGTTGGTGTGTCCATGAGGGATATAAATGTTGGGTTTTCTCGTAAACTGGAAGAACGTAGCACTTGTATGACACATCAGAAAATTGCCAAAAAATACTGAACAAATATATGTGCGCGAATTTTGCCATTTTTCTCAAGGCCTGAAGAGCGTTTCAAAGATCCATGATAATTATATAGAAAAGAGGCCGTAATTTTTCGAATTTAAAGTGCCCTTATCTAGGATACTAGAACTTTAAAATCTTGATAGGGCTGCACATAAAGATCTCCTGCAGAAGATTTTAGCAGTATTAACTTGGGTTAATTTTGATAATTCTGAAGCATTCAACTTTAGGGACTCACATGATTTGCTTGTACCTTCTTTGTTTTGAATGTCTTTATCTTTCTTAAGAGCCTTGTTAATAACCCCAACTTAAAGACAGTTGGAGAATATTATTCCTTGAGCTTTCTATGTGATCTTCCCATGTATCAATCATCCATGACGGAGTAGTACGCTAAGTTCCTCATAAATATCGATGTTCTAATCCTTATTATTTATCTCTGTCCCTGTGATCTTATATCACTAATATCTATGGTGGCTGATATCTTCTCTTAGCTACGTTTGCATCATTGTGGTTTCCCATTTCTAATGCAGACCACTTCTATTCTATGTAGTCCCAAGCTATATATTCAGGTACCAAGTATTAACGAATCTACCGTCCACTTCTTTCGCTGCGTCCCCTTAGATCCACAATATTCTTGGGCCAACATCCACCGTTTTATAAGGTATTGGCTTCAGTGAGCCCTGTTTCCTTAGTAGTCCATTAATGGGCAGACAATACAACCGGGTAGGAATTCACCAAGTGTGATTTCCATGACAGACAGTACACCAACAGGTTGAAAGTATGGAGAAAGAACGATCAAGGTCGCAATGGAACGAAAGGAATGGGGTGAAAGAATGGCAGGAGAAGAGATGAGTGAGTAGAGGATCTCTTCCATTGCAAGAAATACAGAAAAAATAGAAGTACAGAAGTTCTGTCTAAGTATAAAGGGTGCCCTTTTAAAGAAGTACTAACATTGAAGACTAACAATAGATAGATGTACCTGCTATGACAAGGAGTTAGATCAGATTAATTGCAGGCAGTTTATGACCATTTTTAAGATACCCACAGCGTAATAATAACTGTTGAGTACGCGATTAATGAATAACTTCACGGGCGTCGTTGTGGTTGGCGGTCGATATGCGCAACGCATACGAATGGAAATTTGCATGCGATCGCCTTGAACGAATCGCCGCCGCTTGTAGAGTTGCGCTTCGCATTTTTTTCCGCGCGCCATGCCTCGCATCACATAATCGCGAGTGGCATAAAAATCTAAGCGTCTCGCAGGTGTTGTGCCACAACATGCTATGCCTCGTGGCACAAATATATCCCGGCCGCGGACAGTTTATTGCAAACTGGACAATAACCAAACACAGAGCCAACCGGCCGCGGGTCGTAATGGAAAAACAGGCGCGCGCTACACGAGTTGCTCTGATTTTACCGTCCACGCCGCCGAATAGCGATATGCAAATTACGCCTCGTTGTTGATTCTACATCAAGATCGGTCGTACTATGCGAGCGCAACAAGATGTGATTAAAATATTCACAGGCAGACATGGGCAGACATCTCGGCGTCGCGTAGCTGCAAAGTTTTATTTCACACCATGCACTTAAGTCGGTTTTAATCGTCTGTAGTAAATTGCATCAGAGCGCTTCGAAATGTAATTACTTTTATGGGCATAGGGGTTTCGAATTGGTTAGACTAGTAACACTTAAATGGGGTTACCCTGGACTGTTTTAAGGTAGATTGTTTTTATGAGAAGAGAGCTGATAATGGGAGCTCTTCCAGACACTTTTTACAGACCTATGAACGCCTTTGAATCACATCAGACGAAGAAGATTTCAAACATTACTTACATGAAATTCAATTCCAATGAAATGAAAGAAAATGTATATTATGATAATCATCATCTGCCTCAAAATACAAAACATGGGAGCAAATCATCTTTAAACGGGATTTCATGAAATTACACGTAAGAAATATTAATCTAGGGAACAGGAAACTCTGCCCACTTAAGGCATAAGAAAGTCAGGAATCCGGCTAAGAGATAGCTTAAGTCCGCTTTATATAAGCTTCCAACATGTTAAATATGAAGATAGCAACGAAGAAAACCAAAACGATGGTTGCATCCAAATATCCCACAAGGTGCAAAGTCGTTGTCCGGGTGAGATAATTAAACAGGTATCATGCTTCGACTACCTAGGAGTAAGGCTAAACTCGTATGGAGACCTCAGGGATTGCGTCATCGGGCAAACCAACAAGACAGCACGGATATCTGGTGCGCTGGAAGAATAAGATACTGTCACTGGAATGTAAGACCCTCATATACAGAGCCTGTGTGAGACCCATCCTAACGTACGCAGCTGAAACTAGAGCTGATACAGCAGACACGAAGCGAAAGACAAGTCGGTAGAAATGAGAAGCCTTCGAGCAATCACACTGCTAGATCGGAAAAGGAGCTCCTACATTAGAGAGAAACGTGCAATCCCGGGAGTAGTATGGTGGATTCGGGAGCGTAGACGAGAGTGTTTCAAGAATGGCACCTGACCATCTAGCTAAAATAGCCAGAGACGGAAAAACAAACGCAAAACGACATCTAGGCAGACCTCCAAAAAGATGGAGATGCAGCTGGCAGTAAACCTCAGAAGAAAAGCAGGCAAACCAATCGTCACAACAGGTCGCAACGACTTAGGATAAGAATTTTAAAAAGGCTAAGATCGGGCATGGTACATAAAAGTTTCGGAAATACTGGTTTAGGTTCGTTTTCCACATCATCTGCACCATGGGATTTTTGAATCCTCACGTTATAGACAATTAGCTAGAGAAATATCATCTAACTCTAAGTCCGTTCTTTTCATTGCCACTAAAGGCATCCACATCCTTTAGACTCCTTCGACCAGCTAAATCTGTATTAATTTGTCTGGTCTTCTCACTCATTTGGCCAAAGTCGTAGCATCGTGTAGACTCTATCTTCTCCATCTTCAAAGGTCTTAAATGGAATGACACTATCTTCATAGTCTCAATAGACTCAAGATCATTAAGAGACACGTGGATTCTCTTACATCAAGCCAAGAACTATAATACATCAAGGACAGTACTCAGAACAAGTATACTAATAGTATCATGACCTCAACTTAGACACATTTTGAGATCAGTGTTCCTTGAGAATTATCTCAAAGATGCCTTTAGAATCCTTCCATCGTACTAAATCAGTATATTCTTCCGTTCCCCTCTGATTATAGTTATCAACACCTCTTCGAAAGAAAATTAATTCTTAATCTATATCTCTGTAGTCCAGTGATTCCCCTTGGGGCAAATTTGTCCCAATGCAAATGGTGATCCTCTCAGAGCAGATTTGACATGCTACACACGGAGGCAACTTAATATAAATGCTTATAACTATGCTTAACTGCGAGACCCAGTGGCTGAGAATCTTCAAAGATCTTATTTGGAATGACACTATCTTCATAGTCTCAATAGACTCAAGGTGATTAAGAGACACGTGGATTCTCTTACATCAAGCCAAGAACTATAATACATCAAGGACAGTACTCAGAACAAGTACACTAATAGTATCATGACCTCAACTTAGACACATTTTGAGATCAGTATTCCTTGAGAATTATCTCAAAGATGCCTTTAGAACCCTTCCATCGTACTAAATCAGTATATTCTTCCGTTCCCCTCTGATTATAGTTATCAACACCTCTTCCAAAGAAAATTCATCCTTAATCTATATCTCTGGAGTCCAGTGATTCCACTTGGGGCAAATTTCTCCCAATGCAAATGGTGATCTTCTCAGAGCAGATTTGACATGCTACACACGGAGGTAACATAATATAAATGCATATAACTATGCTTAACTGAGAGACCCAGTGGCTGAGAATCACTGCTATAGTCTCATCTGATTGACAATCATCTAGGGACACTTGGTCCCTGCCTCATTTTCTCTGATTTTGAATGGAATTTGGATAATCCCTCCTTAGCCTCTCAACTGTATGTACCACTACTTCCAATTCCTTAGACTCCCTAACCTCCCATTCCCATTACTCCAAATTGTTCCTAATTAATTGTAAGACAAATCTTAATCGATATTCCTCAATACTTCTTCCTTTCTATTTCATCAGAATCACATTTGACTGGTCCAACTATAGTATCACGTAGTTGAACCAGGATTCGAGCAGGTTATTAAACTCAGAATGCACTAGACACAAAACTTCTTCCGGATCAATCTATAAAACATGTTAACAAATCCCTTCCAGGCATCCCAATTAAAATGACGTAATCAATCATCCATTAACCACATTTAAAAACTAAAACTTCAATTTTTGATAACAATTCTACACTTTTAAGTAAACTTTGCGTTAGCAAAAACAACTTTTACAACACTCATTAAATTAAAACGCGCACTAATCGTTAAAACACTTAACGTAGCTCAAGTTAAACCACCTGGTCGAAAACGCACCGTGAACAGTTCAGCGGCACACGAAATTGATTATATCACACTTAATCAATATATTTTATTGACATATTTACATGCATAATATTGCTTGGCCTTTCTCTTATCACTTTTTTCCTCTTAATTAACGCTATTGAACCAACGTAATTTTAGTCTGAAGAGGTGTAACTGAAGCGAAGTGCAGTCGTAATATGGCAATTTTTGTCGGTCCCTCGTCTGATTGTAAGACTTAAATTTTTATTCAAGTAAGAGTTACGGAATGAAACGAAGAAGATGAAGAGAAAAAGAGGAGACAGACTTCATTAACTTGTTTTTTTAGTGCGTCAATTTGACCGTGATTCGAATGCGAATGAGAATGACTCAGAGAAATAATTATTTACAGATATTAATTGAGTACTTAATGCTTAACCGTAACTAAGTAGGAGAGAGATTAGTGCGATTATCTTTTGATGGGGCATACTAATTGAAATTTTGATTTGAAAAACTTGAAAATGTTTCGTAGTTTTTCGTAGGAAATCGTGAGTAATGTTTGTGAGCAATACTTTGAATGATTTCAGGATTCTTAAAACTTGTAGTCATAATGGTAACATATTACAAAAGTTATAATGAGACAGGCTAGCTTTTGGCATTCAACACGTAATTTTCGGCAAAATACAATTTTAAGGTTAAGAAGAGTTGTAGACTGGTCATTTAGGAAACTCCTAATAGAGCAAATTAACATCTTGAAGAGGTTAGAAATTGATTTGAACAAGATTGAGGGTGCCGAAATTGTATTGCATATTATCAATAGTATTTCATCCGACTAAGTTATTATCAACTGAAGTAAAGGTGTTCATATAGATATTCTTATATTTTATAGTCAGGTTTAGTATCAATTTAAAGCGAAATGAAAGATTAATCTAATTGTACTATTGTACCATCAATTATTTGTAAAATTAATTAATAATTGAAAAAAAGGGAGCAACCGCTGTGAAATTAGTAAAAAATCCCAGAAAATAATTTTGTTGGAGAATTCCATAAGAAAAAAAATAAAAAATAAAATTTGAGCGTACCCCTTTGTCCTTTACACATGTCTTTATTTAACTCTTTCTCTTATCTGCACCACCTCGATCGTGAATTTTTTTCCATCAGCTTATTCCTCTCTGAATTTGAAACAACTTTTGTTTGAACATCTTGAGGCACCCTCGTCTAGTTTTGGAGAAAATCGAGGGAATATTTCCTCTTATGGACGGATCAATTGAAAATTCGAACTTCAATCGTCCGTTTAGGGCACTTGCACCGAGTCAAAAAATGGGTCTCGCAAAATTTGTACTCATTTGGGTCATATAAACAACATGTGCAAAGGGCTTCTCTAACAAAATTCTTTTCTGGGATTTTTTACTAACTTCATAGTGGTAAGGGAGCATTTAAATGCGGAAGCAGGTAGACGAAAACAAATCTTACGTGCACCTCGAGAAACGGCCACTTGAATCGCCCTCGTGTTAAAATTCGGGTTGAAATGAAGCCACTAGTGTCGCCCATAAATGTTTTTTCGGCAGAGCGACGTAACACAATTTTCAGCTCATCAGTTGCTTCACTGTACTAATTCTTATATGAATATGAAAATCATATTTAATATTTCTTGCCTGACTAGCTTAATTATAACAACATATTTAGATTCGCCATGAAATTTGCAACCACCTATAAGAAAAAACGGAGTCTGAACTCCCCGGCTAAAAAAATGAGAAGGTGATTTGTAACGGCGTAATGCATTTCTTATAGGAATAATTGAAATTTTCAAAGCTTATTGTCAGTAGATTTTATCGAGCTATCATCAATTACTTAACACCGATGAATTCGTCTTTTCATTTGCTACAGAACAACGTTAAGTCCAGGTATGTTAGAAAATAGCATTTTCCTTGGTAATCTAAATGGGGATTTTGTGCTAGACATTTTTTTGTTGTGCTAACATCACGCCGGTACCACACACAATGTATACAGTGTTCCAAATTCAAAATCACAGCAGGAACACTAATTGTAACTGTCGCAATTTAGGTTGAAGAAGTGTCGAGGAAGGTCGATTAATATATGTATTGGTTAGGAATGATTTGAAGGAATAGGAACCTTGAGCGTTTAAGGAATTGGAAGTAGTAGGTCAGTTAAGAGGTACTAAGACGGGATTATCCAAACTCCACTCAGAGAAGATGGGACAGGGCCAAATTGTCCCTAGATGATCAACAATCCGATAAATCTATAACAGTGATTCTCAGACACTTTGCCGCGACTCACCAAACATTCATATCTTGTACAGCTCGTAAGTCACTATGTCACAGGTAATCTCTTCGTTTGCAGCATGTCAAATCTGCTCTGAGAGGAGGGGGATCCACTATTTGAATTGGGTCAAATTTGTTGCATGGCGAATCACCGGACTAATACATACAAAAAATGAATCTTTCTTGGGAAAGGAAGGAGATACCGATTTAGTAGGGTGAATGGGATTTAAAAGCATCCCAATAGTTATGAATTAGATCAGACAAAAGCTAAGAGGTCAAAAGTCAAGAGGTCAGCTAAGAGGATACAAAGACCCTGTAACCTGTCCTATGCTAGATAGTTTAAGCTATGGTATTTATTGTCTGTCTTATTAAATTACAGGATAATCTGACGACTGGGAAAGAAGAAGAGGAGTTACGGTTTGCTCAATCTTTAAAGAAGTTTAAAACAAACTACATACCTGAAAGTTAGAATGAATACGATTTGTAATGCAGACCTAACCAAATTTATGTCTAAAAGTAGTATTTGAATTCAGGGTCAAGTCAATATCCATATATTTTGATGTTAAAATTCCACATTATCGCAAATCAGAACTATTTTCCCAACTTTTTTTCTCTTAATTAACTTGCCCAACTTATGATTAATTAAAAACCATGAATTATTGATTATCTTGTCATTGATAACAAGTTTGAGACCACCAAATGAGTGGTTTTTCGAAAGCTCTTCATGTGAACCAGAGAAAAAAGTCAACCAAACAGGAAAATCAAGAAAACGTCCAATAATTAATTACGCCGAATCTTGATGGCCAAGCAAATGTGGTGTGAAATCGGACATCACCGCACATCGTCCCAGATTACAAGGCCCATATCTCGGACACAGACAAGTTTTCGAACGAGTTTTCGGCATACACAGTCATCGGTTGTTTGTCCCTCGACTCGACTGTCATAATATAAAAAAAAATCATAAAGCAATTACGTCGACCAGCCAGACCTTTTACTCTCTGGCGGTTTTGCACTCGTTAACGACCAGTAAAACGATTGTTACTTAACCTCAAATCTATCATGGTTTTTCTCGCTAATTAAACGCTTAACGGCATACAATACGTATATGTTACGAACATATACTGGGGAAGTAATTAACTTTTAATTATTCCCATTAGCACCGGATTTAGGCACTGCATTTGTGTGGTGATATATTAATCGTTCTTTTCGCGCTTGGTGTAAAGGTTGCACGTGTGGGCCTTTGTTTCCCTGGCGTATGATTATTATTCTACTCACACCTCATATATTTTACATGTGGATTTTAATTATTTAATTGCAGCGTGATTAATGCGATTTGCATAGAATGATGGAATATCGCATAAAATGGTGGGATATGGCACGAGAACAAAAGTATTTGTTTAAAGAAATTTAATCGTTTCTTACTTCAATTAGTTTTACTTGCTTCAATCCTTTAGGCAAATGTCTGAGAAAGGCTTAGGTGTTTGGAGTAATTGGGCGTACGAAAATTTAGGTTAACTTAAGTTTGGTTTCGTTGATTTCGATGTTTATAAGTTAGATAAGGTAGAGTAAAGTAGGGTAAAGTAGAGTAAGGTAGAGTAAGGTTGGGTAAGGTGGGTAAGGTAGGGTAGGGTTGGGTAAGGTAGGGTAAGGTTAAGTAAAGTAGGGTAAGGTAGGTTATGGTAGGGTACGGTGGGGTAAGGTTAAATAAGGTAGGGTAAGGTAAATTATGGTAGGGTACGGTGGAGTAAGGTAGGGTAAGGTAAATTAAAGTAGGGTAAAGTAGAGTTATGTATGGTAAAATAAGGACATTTAGGAAAGGGTGATTCACAGAAAGGTTTCCCTAACTTAGTCCAACCCAACCTAGGTGACCTAATCTAACCAAGTGCGACCGAGTCACTTCGTCCATTCCTCCCTACCTTGTGCCTCAACTTTCCACTCTGTCAGTCCAATTCGGAGACGACGCCACGGATTTCCTAGTATGGTACATTTACGGGAATGCGTTACTAGCCCATTGCGCAATCCTTTCCTTTTCCTGTCTTACAATTAGCCACACTTAATCTCATCTAGATAATGTTTTATATGGTATATATTTACTCCACCACGGTCTAATCCGATCTTACCGCACGATTTCGTAACATAGGATCTTTTTACGGAGGCATATCGAAATCCTCTTCCTTGTTCTAAATTTTTGGAAAATTGTGGAGTGCAAGATCTTATCCTAGCATCATACAGTGATGCCAGGGTTTGAATTCAGGACCATTGTGTCCTAACGCAAATTAACATTCCCTTAGCTTCCCCTATCTGCCTCTGTCTTCTTCTATCTTTATAGCGATCTCCCTTTGGAGGAATTGTAACATTAACAATATTTAAACATTTACAAAATAATTGAAATTTTACTTAATTGTGACATTATGATATCATATTATATAAGATCCTATCTCACCAAAGGATCATTTAGATCCAAGATAAGCACATTTTATCATTATTTTAATTAAATTAACCTCAAAAACAATTGCAAATACGTGCAGAATGTATGCTTTTAGCAAGATTACTGCGGTACATTACACAACACTTACGCGGTCCACTGTCTCGACTGTCGGCATTATTATTGCGCGTCATTTGCCTACCCGAAATTACGCACACGCAGATATTGCATCGGTTTATCGCGCATGTACGCATATGCATATTACCTAATCACGGTCGCAGTCCACAATAAATCTCAGGCGAATAATCGTGAGCGTAGTTTACGCGTGCATATGCTGGCAATCGAGCACTCATCGCCGCTTTGCGGCCAATATTCTCGGTTAATGTACATTTTCTAATTGTTTCTATTCTCTGTCGCAGGACAGGTCGCAGACGCGCTGGCGACGCCGACGGCCGGCTGGGCGGTGGACACGCTCAGCACCCCGCGGGCGTGGCACATGACAGGTGGGTTTATCTATGCGCCATTATACCCCAATCGACGCAGTTGCGTGCAAGCGTGCTGGACACATGCAAATATGGCGCAATGCGCAGAAACACATACGTGCCCACGGCCGAACACCGGCCCACAGACCTGCGCCTCATTATCTGCACTCTAGTTGCCGAGTTCGTTTTGCAGTTGCAAGGAACCGGCATAGCGTGGAGGAATGGAGCGTTGCCTGCCTTTGCTTCATATTTTATGTACACACGCTGTTTTATTGATGGATAAACTTGTTCTGATATATTCCCAAGCGTGGCAATCGTTGTAGGTTGTAGGTAATGTAGGTTGCCAGGTAATGCAGATTGCCACACACCAATGATTTATATAAAATGCTTCCCTTCCCCTTTCGGCCTCCAACCAAAATTGATTAGGTGAACTACTCTAAGAGCAAATTCAGTTCGACAACTCACAAGGAAACGAGAGGTCATTCTGAATTAGCTCGAAAATCCTTCCAGTTTTAAGTCGTGTGTAGAAGACTGGTAGTCCAAAAATTAATACCCAACTTACCATTGCCCTTAATTAGTTCTGATTGCTCTGTTATTATATTACCCAAAATCTCTCCCTTGGTAGTCATAGTCTTCCGCCCTTAGAAACAGACAGGTTTCTAAATAGTCCATGAATGTTCTTCCGCCTTGTCTCAGACCTAACTAAGCTCATTGAGGACCGAAATTGATGATCCAGTTGACCTTTTTTTATTATCAATCCTGGGCGGTCACCACTGGCACTGCGACCAACTTTGGTCTATAGTGCATGGATCAATTCTATGGACCAATAATGGAAATTACCTTCCAGATTGGTCCAGGACCATGGAAGATGGCTGCCTTCTTGGCTAGCATGTTCGCTTTAGTGTTGCCTAGAATGCATTGATGCGCGGATTCCCACTGTATTATGAGTTTATTGCCTAGCCCCAATGAGCACTTTCATGCAGTTCCAAGTTACTCGTGACTTGTGCATCTCATCCCTACGGGCTTTTAGTGCTGCTTCACAACCTGACATGATATAGATGCATTTAACCTTGTAGCGCTTTTTGAGGCACTGCTGGGATCTATAGCCATGATTTCTGCCTGGATGGCCAGCACCTACAGCGATGGATACGTTCCAATTTGGATTCCTATGCCAAGGTTAACCCTTTTTGTTTCGATGCGTCCGAGTACCAGATCACATTTGTCTTGTCCTCAGTTGATCACTTACTATTTAATCATATTTGGTTCTAACTGTCCTCAGATGTCTGTGTCAAATGCAAGTAGTCCGGTAGTTGGACTTTATAAGTTTGTATCATTTCACTACTGCCCGTAGGTTCTCAACAGTAATTATGCCCACAGTGATTCAATCAGAGCCTAAAACTGAGATGGCTTTGATTTGTGTATCAGTCGTGGACCAAGCATGATTTTTGGAACGTTACATCTTCTTTTAAATATATTGGTCAAACAAGGCTTGGCAAACTCCACGCTCTTTGTCTGAACGTCCCCTTATGCTTTTCTAACCGGGCAACTCACCATTTTACCATTTTCACAAATAGCACAGGCTTAATCTTGAATCTTGTATCAGGAACCTTCCTAGTCGCAGTCGGTTTCACCACAATGTTCTCCTACGCACCCTCGACACCAACCACTTCTTGGTCTACGCTCCTCTACTACGGTCTTCTGGTAATCTCCTTCCAAGTCGGTTGGGCCATCGTGCAAATTTCACACCTCTCCATCATCACGAGAATCGCAAAAGATAATCAACACAGCGCTAAGCTGACATCAATCAGGTACGATGAAGGAAGGAGGAATAACTAGGATCTTCCTCCTTTCCAACCGTCATCAACGCTAATCCTCTTCCATCCTCACTCATAATCCATCGTCCATTAGGACAGTTATAACTCACATTGCTTTTTATCACTCGCGGCTCGTCGATGACTGTTATTATGCAATCGCAGAGCGATCCCCATGCAAGTAGGTGTAATTAATCAAACATTCAAAGGATTGCGCGACGCTGAGGATGCCCAGGGCCACGTGCTATTGATGATAGCTATATACACTTCCGCAATTACAATTTTCCAACGTCATTATATCAGAGCCACTTCTTTTATACATCGCATCATTGTCGAGGAAAATTGACATTTATAACTGGTTTCCGCATATACA
>JAODAC010052052.1:0-54336 GCA_027575185.1 Mimaenictus wilsoni
ATGTATCTTAGCTTTGAGTGCTCTGTTCGGTAAGTATTTTTGTTGTCCAGTGTTCTATTTCCCAACCAGATCTGATATGCTTTCTGCTTTAATTGTTTTTGTTCTTCCAGATCATCATCCCAAATCTTCAGTTGGTTATGCTTTGGGGGTTACAATACAAGTCAATGTACAATAATTTGCCCTCCTCCTTATACAATCCTAAACTATCGTAACCCATCTAAATCTTGCATAGTCCATTCTGGATTTTTCTTATTTGTATTCTGTAAGCTTCTTCCATTGAAAGATAATTCAATCTATCTTGCACTAACTTAACTTATCCTTAACACACCTAACTTTAAATTAGCCTAAACCTAACTTAGAAAGAGGAACATCCTCTTTCCACTTTTATCGGTCCGTAGACATTGTCATTGCTTTAATCCTATTAGTCCATTTTTCAACGAGTAGCTGTTCTATTCCATCTTCTCATGACTTCTTTTGGCGCTTTCACTTTCGGTGGTTATCAATATTGCTTACCAGGCCCTTGTTGTTTGGAGGTCTTGTTTCATTCTGTGTACCCGGTCCCCATAACGATAGTTGTTTCGATAGAAAGGAAATGAGGAGTACGCCTTGGGGTCCATTTCACTTTTGGCTCCCAGAGACGGGAATCCGCTTAGGGTCCCTCTGACTCTCGTCACAAACTAGAAGGGGTTGAAACTTCTTTTTTTCTTATCTATACCATTTCAATTTTCGAAACTTTCCAAATACTAGTAAAATGTTGAGAAGCCCCCAAAAAAATAAGATGTCTAAATAGATCTTCTTCTTAACCTGTGAGGTTCATCCATGTCTCATCATTACCCAATTTAACCTAAAATAATTTTCTCTGACTTCTTAACATTTCACCGTAGATCTTGATATATCTCCGTATTTTTATATACGAATCAGGATTATAATAACAAAAAAAATCATAAAATAGGAATTCATTAACAAAACAATAAAGATAAAGGTAATTAAACAATCTACCAACGAAAGAACAAATATTAATAAAATCATCGAAATGTATATGAAAATTTCACGTTTTCTCTCATTTTTATCCACAAAAACCATGAAAACAAGAATTGCATGGACACGACCAAAAGAAAACACAGACAAATCGAAACTCTGCTTATGAGTACGTGCTACACAGCACGTAGTCCCCCGAAACAGACTTTTCTTTGCATCAGGAAACTCACGTCGCGCAAGACAAAAATAAGAGTAAACCAATCTTACAGTAAGAGAGTGAATACCATGAATTCTTTCACTCTTCCATATCGATGTCAGCCTGTGGAAATGCGCACATTTCCAATCAGTGGCCACCCAGCAACAGCATGAAAAAATGAACCAATTAAGCGCGGGCGTACATTGCGCTCAATGTAAGCACCGGAAATTAAATTATCACTGCAGCAAACAAAGTACAAAATATTTGTGGAATCAAACGTTGTAGTCTGCTGCCACACATATTTTGAAGTGTAAAACAAAATATGAGATAATTATCGAAATCTTCACAAATTTACGAAAAATTTGTTAACTATTTAAAATATTCCAAGATTCATGTAAAAGAGAAAATTGAGTTGAATTTAACTATTTTCGTGGGGTGACGATATGCAACCCAATATACTTTTGATTCAAATAATTGCCATCCGAGGGGGGAAATGTATAGAAAGAAATTTGATAATTTAAATTTGATAATTGAAGAATTCATTTTCCATTTGAAATACTGTACCAAAGGGATCCTCCCATCAAATATATCTGATATGTTCCATTTAGAATTCTGTCAATTTGCAATGGGCATGCCGAATTTCCTCCTTACAGCGAACCTTTTAATTACGGTAAAATATGTTCCAAAGGAGATCTGTTTTAACTTGTAGACCTGGACTCCCCCGGTTTTGAGGTGATTTACTTGAACTCCAAAATACCAATATCCTTTTGATTCAAATAATTTCTATTAGAGGAGGGAAATGTATAGAAAGAAATGTGATAGTTTAAATTTTATAACTGAAGAATTCAATTTCAGATATGTATCAGATAATATCAGATATGTTCTATTTAGAGTTCTGTCAATTGCAATGGGCATGCCGAATTTCCTCCTTACAGCGAACCCTTTAACTTCGATAAAATAAATGAGATCCGTTTTTACTTGTAGACCTGGAACCCCCCCTCACGCACTTAGTCCCCTTAGTATAATATAGTCGATTTAGGAATATAAAGTACAGAGAAACCTGTCGTATACGGAAAACGGACCGAATACCCCACTGGAATCTCTGGAAATTCCAGTTAATTTTATGACATAGCGAACTGATTAAAATATTTTTTAGAGTAGTTTTTTTAACAAGTACACAGTCATATAAACAAACAATAAATACTTTTTTGCTCTTTGACAAACACTAGGGTTAACGGAATACATTAAACACCGCAGAACACTTGCTATGAGGACTATCATCGGGTTAAAAAAAAACTACCATTAATATCGCTATATTACGCTAAAATCATATTTCAGCAGATGCTCAAACCAATAGCTACCTATGCTTTAAAAGAACTCGCGCATCTACTAAAAGAAAGTAAACCTCTATGTTGGGAACGGTGAGGCAAGTTTGTGCGTGCCCTTTTTTATATTTGACGCCAAATTATCTATCTTTAGTCTGGCGTGAAAGAACTTTTGAACTGTTTAGGCTACACCACATGTTTTTCACGTTTTTTGTAAGCCCTGAGTCGTCAAGTGGTTAATAAAGAGAACATAGACGCACAAGACGCTCTTGGGGTAGGTTTATGTGGATGCATGAAGCGTTTGGCGCCTTGAGCGTCTGGAAAACATCTTATCACGGCCAAGCGTAACGGCACATGCGTGCCCAGCTGCATGTGTGTAGCTACGAGCAGAGAAGCACACTGAGGGCAAGAGAGAGTGAGACAGGCAGGGCGCGCCTCTAGGTATGATTGTGGTCGGTGTGCCCGGCTTGGTATACCGCTGTTAGAGGGTGATATCGGCCTTCTCCCGCTTAGAGATGTAGGCGGAGGTAGGAAGAAGCGCAGTTAGTTCGTAAGAATTTTGTCAAATAAAGTTTAGTCACATTTTTACTCCAGAAACATCTACTTCTGTCTTTAACATCTACAACAAGTTGCATCGGACGGGTAGTCCACGAATCCTGCTAAAAATAAAAGATTCGCGTTAATTCGCGGGTTGATGTTGCTGTTCGCAACACTCTATGAACTTGACTAAATAAAAGCCTATTTCCCCAGAAAGTCATTGGAATACATAAATTGATCTCCAAAACACTCTGCTGCCATGTGACTTCAACTTCATAGACCATGAAATCTAAGAATCAAAGCTTCTGAAGATGCCAAAAACTCGAAATTCATCGAACTTAAGTTCACGGATCGACCTACATTCCAATCTAACAAATAGAAAAAGCTAATCAGAAAGAAGAACAGAAGCCGAGAATATGGAATGATTGTTCAAGGGTTCCATCACATATTGTGCAAGAACTCGCTTTCATGAACCCTAACAGACAGATACGACCAGATACCATATACCAGAATGGGGTTTCTGGTAAGAAAGTGGATTCCTACAAAGACCTGATAACATGAAACAATACTAGTCAACGCTTTACCTTGAGCATTATTATATTATACCAAATTATTATTAAACATGTGTAGATGTGAGAAAATTTTTGACTATAAACGTAAATAAAATATGAATGGCATTTCATATATTTATGAAACCTGTCCACAACGGAAAAATTGATATTTACATGACTTTCCGTATACGGCAGGTCTTATTGAATTTGATTTTCATCATTACCTTAAAAGTCTCATTTTCAATTGGAAAGCTCCCAAATTTTATAGCCAACCCAACACTCTTATTTGATTCAAATACTCACAAAACAATATATTTTCCAATATTAACGTTATTAAACTAGCTCAATATTTCACCGTTTCACCTATACTTTAGCCCATCATTATGCCACCGCTTACTTAAAGCACTACTCTGATTATTTTATCAATAAAACCCATCTGTCTGCCAAACAAAATGCGATTATTATTACCAACCTGTTACACGTGTTGTTGCCATGCCTCCTGCACCTCACAACTCCGTCGGTTTGAATAATAAATGAAAAAAAATTGAATGCATCATTACTGAATTACATCTACTATTCATGGTAAATATAATTTCTCTACGCTTTTTATCCCGAACCTCTTTTGCCCACCCACATCCCTCTTTAGCCCCCTTTACAACCCTTCGTCGTAATTATTAATAATGCAAAAACGACCGAATTGAACAAACGTAAAAATGAGTATTACAACTTTGTCTGTCTGGTCCGGCGCATTTTATTCGAGCATATTGCGTTCAGTACTTTCGTTCGCGTCGTTTTGAATAGAGCGCTTATACATATTTTCGCTCCGAGGCGATTCTCGCGGAAGCGTGTGCATTCGAGCGCGAACGGTTTTGTCTAGCCGCCACCGCTGGCGGGCTTTGTGCGGCTTCCGAACAAAAGACAACCAATTTGTGCAATAAATAGGAGAAATGCTAATAAATCCGGTACGGCGCGCGCTGCTCCACATGCGGACAAATACGAAACAAGCTTGATATAGGTACTTACAAATTACGGCTGGTTGCAGTGCGTTCTATTACCGGCATCTGCAGATACCCTGAAAATACGATATTTTTCAATTTTAATAGTTACCGTAAGTTACGTTACATTATTATAGGTTGCAATTATTCTAGGTTAGGTTACAATAACTATTATATGAGTATATTAAAGTAAGTTAAATGAAGTTAGGTTAGGATAGGATAGCTTAGAATGGAGGATTGTTCGGTGGCATTCAGCAAGGTTAAGCGAGCATGAGGTTTAGTTAAGTTGGCTTAAGTTAAACTGTCAATTGCTTTATTGCTGTTTCATTAATCGGGTAGTTTTCGAGTTGGGCGAGGGATTAGCTCACCGCAACCTTATCTGGGAGGAGGGGCTGCTCACCTGGCACACCTTAGCAGTGTAACACCACCTCAACCATTCACTACCCAACATGACAAACAAACTCCAGAAACTCCACAATGCCGCAGGAAGGTTGGGCCTAAAAATAAACTTGGGGAAAAGAAAGGAAGTGCGAACCAACAACAAGAACCAACAACCTGGGTACACCCATCGAAAAAGTTGGAGCTCCTGCTACCTAGGAAGCACAATAGGTGGAAGGCGGGGGGACAGACAGAGACATAGCAGCGAGGATTCGCAAAGCAGGCATACGCTAAATTGCGTCCAGTATGGCGCTCTACAGTACATAGCATAAACAAAAAAAAACTCCGAATATACAACACACATGTGAAGTTTGTCCTCCTTTACGGATGTGAAACATGGAAAACGTCCCAGCATAACACGCACACTCTCTATACTTTTATAAATAAACTCCTGAGGGCCACCCTAAGGATATTTTGGCCCCGGATCATCTTCAACACTAATCTATTGAAAGAGGCTAAACAAGAGGTAATCCCCTGAAGGAAGTAGTCCTGAGTAGAGCGCACCCTCCGGCACCGGCGTCTGGCCACAAACATCGCCAGACCGACCCAGGCGCAGAACCGTCATAAAAGAGGCAGAGGTCGCTGGAAAAATGGTACGAAATTAAAGCATTGGCTCAAAACAGTTCGCTGGCGCACCTTTGTTGCGGCTATATGTTCCACTAGGAATAACGAGGCTTGATGATGACGATGAAGTTAAACTGTGCTATTTTGGTGGGATTGGAAAGGGTTAGAGCATTTTGGAAATGTGTACCTTGGGTTCAAATAAGTTACCACATGAGAAATAAGCATAATTATCTTATGTTAGGTAAGAAAATGTTAGAATGGCCAATTTTCAGATGACCTTTCGCAACGCTAAGAAAGGTTACATTATCTTGCAGGTTCAAATAATTTAGGTTAGGTTAGGTTAGGTCATGAATAAGCAGTACCCCCCCCCAAAAAAAAGCAAGTTTGCTCACCCCTAATGTGAAATATTAGGTTAGGTCCTATAAATAGGGTTAGATTATGTTATGTAGACTACGCTATGTAGGGTTAGGTTAACTTCAATTTATATTGTGGGCTGTTAGCCTCGATCCAGTAGGTTAGGTTACATCATAAATAGATGCCCTATGTTATGTTATGTAAGTTTATATCATGTTACTTCATACTAGATTATTTAAAAGAAATTCTTCTCTAGGTAAACATCAAATTCTTGTAACTAAATTATTGCAGGTGACATTCACTTACACCTAACCTATCCTAACCTAACAAGTTATTATAGGTGATCTAGTAAATTTACCTTCGATTAACTGCGATTGATTTATGGCTTATATTCACACTTTTAGAACACTTATTTTAGAACACTTATTGTTAAATAGTCAGGTAACCTACAATAATTTGTAGGTTACTAAAAAGATTTTCAGATTATACCTAGTGTTTTACAGATATTAACACGTTACAACCATGTTTGAAATAACAAAAATTCACACTTTAAGATCTCACTTGAGCTATTATCATATTTAAACTCTATTAAATGTTAAAATGTTTGAGAAAAACTGAAAATTATCATTAGAACACTAATAAAACAAAAGCACTAAACAATGACAGTTCTACCAACTTAAATTTTATAACTCACTATAAACAACTGGCAAGCAAGATTTAGTTTCAAAAACCCCAAATTAACCCCTAACATTTTTTTTATTTAGAAAATTCCTAATTATGCCTAGTGCTTTACAGATATTAACACGTTATAACCATGTTTGAAATAACAAAAATTCACACTTTAAGATCTCACTTGAGCTATTATCATATTTAAACTCTATTAAATGTTAAAATGTTTGAGAAAGACTGAAAATTATCATTAGAACACTAATAAAACAAAAGCACTAAACAATGACAGTTCTACCAACTTAAATTTTATAAATCACTATAAACAACTGGCAAACAAGATTTAGTTTCAAAAACCCCAAATTAACCTCTAACATATTTTTTTTTTTAATTTAGATAGTTCCTAATTATTAAATTTCGGTTTGTATCGTTTAATAAAACACGAACGAACACGAATGCAGATAAACAGGTATTTTCTGAAATTCCAACATTGAAGCACCGCATAAACCTCAACGTGTGAGTGAAACCAAATACAAACCTTCACAGTGAGCGCAACAATGAGAGGTAATCTTATTAATAGTACCAGCATGTACCTCCAAGCGAGATCGAAAATACACTCAGCCAAAGGTAAAAGCGAGAGAACCATATTCATTCCTGTGTACCTCAACAGATCTAGTGTACATCGTATCACAAATCACAACTGCGTGTTGTTTCCATTTGCTCGGTTTGCGTTCTTCATTAGTTCCTGTGATTCCTGTTGATTGCTAGTGAAATGAGGGTGGTACAAGTGACAATATCACCATCGACGACCTAAGTGAGCTCCTAGACATCAGAGAGCAAGCAAGATGTAAGACGTCTACTTGGAGGTTATGTTTGTTTACTTGTGGCTGAAGAGGAGCCTTTGAAGATGCCGCAGTGATGCCACCTCGACGACGACGATGAACTGGTTGAATTGCTTCGCCTGCAAGCAGAAGGCGGTGGACGATGTGCGCACCTTGGATTTTGGGCGGACGTCCATCGCCGATGTGCCGCCGGAGGTTTTCAACTTTGAGCGCACCCTGGAGAATCTCCACCTTGATGGAAACAAGGTAAAACTTTGCCTTTTTACTGACTGCTGTGCTTAAGAGAGTCTAATAGTTTTATTTGAGTTTTCGAGCACTTAAATGAATCAGTATCATGATAAAAGTAAGTGTAACAGGAATTAGTCTTTATTTTTATTAAAATTATTGAGAAGTCTGCAAGAAAGTTTTATAAAATGTCTTACTGAACTTAAGTTAGGTTATACCAAGTTAATTTAATAATATTTTAAATCAAAATAGGGTTAATCCTGATTCAATCTGAGGATTTGAGATTAATTATTATGCTGATCCTGGTTAATTTGAAATAAATATGGATCAACAAAAGTAAACCTCAAATCGAACTACATTTACCAAGGATATGGAAATATAAACAAATAAGAAGTAAAATGTAGGCTTAATAAATGTATCAATAGTTAAGGGGCATTGGTTTGCGCAAGAAGTTGCCTAGTGATTTGTAAATCAATTTTAACAGTGGTACGCTGTTTGTTAATTCGCAATTCCATTGGTAACGCAAGCGGAAATCGGCGCAAGTTTCTGCGTTTTGTGGTTAGAATTAATTGATGTAAATGCATCATATTTTTTGCTGTCTGCGAATAAAGACAACAAAACAAGTATAAGTATCTAGAGTATATGTTTTTATGATAATTGTGGAAGTATTAATATATTGCATAGTTTTCCCTACTTTAATCAGGTTTAACAGCGGTGCGCTATTCGTCAATTAAAAGTGAATCTCTTTACCACGTGAAATTTCAGACACTGATCACTCAAGGCAACTATTTCTGCGTCTTTAAAGCTTGAATTCAGGTAAATGCTTCATAATATGATTGCTTGTACGAACTACTATTAGTATATTATGCAACAAGAGCACTAAACTGCATATTACGCACGGACAGAAGTTGCGTAACACCTTTTTACCTATTTCTTTGGACATGTAGGGGAACTTTTCCAGCTACACTGACCTTCCGAACACAAATTATCGATCAAACAGGTGCGTTTTTGCCTCTACGCACGTCGCCGTGATTTTGTTTAGACCATGGCCAAATTTAAAATGTGTGTTGTCCCGGCTGCATCGTCCTTTCGAATATATTTCCATGAACAAACGCTGTGCGTTTTTGCTCCTTTAAGCACCGTACCGCGTGGCGTGCTATGCGTTATTGCTTTTTTTCGGTTGGGGTCATAGGTAAAATAATAAAAAATACTTGATTTATGAAAATTATGAACACATGCTTTTTGGAGGAATGACCATCATTGATCACGGAAACATTCTCTGGCTTCGAAATTATTTCTACCGGTCGTTTAAAAGCGGTTATTTGAAGGCTTTAAGATTCTTTTTAGCCTGCTTCCTTTACGTAGACTGAACTATATTAATATTTATCAGTGCCGATTTTAGCGATTTTCAGTTATTAATTATTGCCTTTCGGAACTGTTTGTTTAAAAAAACGATAAATCGTTTTTTTTTCGGAACGTTGAACATGGTTTTATGACGAGACCAGTAATCCTAAGAGGATATAAGGAAAGATATAAATAAGGAAGAAAGTTTTTTAAGAGGCAAAGCTACGCTCAAGAAGTTGCCTAGTTTTCCCTTTATCAAACAGCTGTATGGTTATTCTTAATACTAAATAGTGACGTTGTCATATGTTAAACGAAAATTCAAAAACCGCAGTTATTACAAAACGTATAACTCTTAATATACATATACAATTTATATCTCAAATGTTGGTATGATATCGAAATGTCCAGGTTGACATGCCCGCAAGTCTCTTCAGCGGTTTGATATTGTTTTCTTTCTATATCCGTTTTTCGGTGTTCTCCACAATCTTGAGAACTTCTTAGTTCCTTAGTTTTCATATGAAAAAAATCATCAATCTAAATTGAATTTGGAAAACTCCGAGGATGAAAAATTATTGAATAACAAGTCGATTGGTATATGGTTTATTAAAATATCAACTTTAATTTCTGAAATACGTTCATTAGAATTGACACTACGATTTGTCAAAATTTCAGGACCATAACCTGTTAAAAATTTGAAATGATTTTTTTGTTATTCCCAGATTGTAGAACTACCAAGGCTTCTCTTTCAATGCGAAGAACTCCGCTTCCTGGACGTCTCCGATAACGAGATCCAAATCATCCCGGCGTTGATCTCAAAGCTCGTCAATCTGCACACGCTGAACATGAGTCGCAACTGCTTGAAACACTCAGACATTCCCGCAAATATCCATCGATGTCAAAAGTTGACTTTTCTGGACCTCAGCTCGAACGCGCTGGAGAAGCTTCCGGAAGGTTTAACCAGCCTCGTCAACCTACAGGAACTCTATCTAAACGACACTTATATCGAGTTTCTGCCGGCGAACTTTGGCCGGTTGAACAACTTGCGAATATTGGAATTGCGCGATAACAGTTTGTCGACGCTGCCAAAGAGTTTGCGCCGCCTGACGATGCTCGTGCGCCTCGATTTGAGCAATAACGATTTTACAGAGATGCCTGAAGTGATTGGGAACATGTGCAATTTGAAGGAATTGTGGATCAATGGGAATTGCATAACCCATTTGATTCTGGGCATTGGGAATTTGCTCGAGTTGCAGGATTTCGATGCGTCGAAGAACGACATTGAGGCGATACCAAAGGAAATCGGTCGGTGTACGAAACTTACGAGTTTGATTCTCAGCCATAATTTGATCAAAGAGGTGCCGCATGTTGTTGGACAGCTGCGGGAGATGCAAACGCTGAAGATGGACTTTAATTGCATTGAAACGCTGCCGCATTCGATTGGGGAACTCGGGAAGTTGGAGGAGTTGGATATGCAGAACAATCAGATTACAGCAATACCGCCCTCGTTTGGGTTTCTGCGTAAATTGAATTATTTTATTGCTTCGCACAATTTTTTGACTTCATTACCTCCCGGTAAGATTTCCTAACTTTATTTGTTATTTCTTGATTTTCAAGAATTTGCTTATGTTTATAACGAATAAGGTTATGGCTTATAATCTTGAACTTAACCTACTCTTAGCGAAATAATTCTTAGTACATACATTAAGTTAATTAAACAAGTCAATGTTAAAACTACCAATTCATATTCTCCTGTTTCCTACATGCCAATTCGACTAAATATTACGAACCTTGCCCCTGTAATTTGTGGCGGAACAAATTTCAAACACCTCACGAGATGCCCGTATTTTTGCTTGCTTGATCATCGCCTGATCGTTAACACAAGTGCGAGTGAATGTGAATAGGTTAAGGGGTTAATACAGAGGTTTCCAAATGTTGTATGGCTGCGTCTCCAATTTTAATACTCTTTCTTGGCGGTCCCCATTTTATATTCAGTTTGTCTGCTCCTGTTGTGATACGACCTTATTAGGCATAACCTCGATATCTTGAATTTTTGTTACAAAAAAAAAACTTCACAAACACATATGTTCATACCCCATCCACACTTTTCTACTCTTCCCGCTCCACATCTTACCCTGGCCATAATCATTTTAACTTCTGCGCTCATGTTAGGGGTTATATGAACTTTTTCTTATACACTCTTGGCGATTCTGCTCTTCCACCTCTCGACGCACATACCATTCCAACATTCCTGAATCGTTTATCATTGCTTCCACTGCTCCTGTTCTATAATGTACTCATTCGTAGAAAAAGTCTGTACAATGTACTTGTTCTTGCATGTAATGCCTTCACTCGTATGAGTTGAGGTACTCGCATTCGGCGCATACTCCTTAGGAAACAGGTAGCATACTCGTTTTACAATATACTAGGGGTGGCATAAATTCTTGAGCCTCCCAATTTGAAAACCCAGGGTTAAAAGTATGAATGGCAGTCTGAATAATGTTATGGGTTCTAAGGTTATTAAACTTGTGATTTTAAGATTTTTAAATATTTGTTACGTTTGTAGAGATTGGAAGTTGTATATCACTAACAATTTTGAATCTACACAATAATATGCTGAGGAGACTACCGGACGAAATAGGCCACCTGCAGAATTTGACGTCGTTGGGGCTGATTGGGAACAAGTTAGAATATTTGCCAATTCCTGTCGCGAATCTGCCCAATTTACGTGCGTTATGGTTGACACAGAATCAAAGTCATCCGTTGGTAAGTTTTTTTTATAATAATAATACTTTTTATAATGAATATAATTTGATTCTTAGATACCCCTTCAAACAGAACAACTAGAACACACCGGCCAACTCGTACTCACCTGTTTCCTACTGCCACAGATCCAGATGACGCATCAAAATGTCAGCAAGGAGTCGCCAATCGAGAATCTCGCGCCCCCAAAGCGGCACATCGCCTTCACCGAACCGGGCGTGCAGCGTGAACCGTTACCAAGGCTGTCACGGGCACCAACACCCTACCCGAAGGACTTCCAACGCTTCCAGCGCTCGCTGAACAACCAGCTGCGTCGGAATCGCGACGCCAACGCGCAGATCCTCAATCTCAATCTGGACGCCGGCCAATCGCAGATCAAAGAAGCTGTCGTTACACCAATGCGGGCTGAACTCAACGGCGACCACCTCCAGCACCACCAGCAACAACAGCAGGACGGTGAGGTTTACAAACACAATTTCAGCACACAAACCGACTTCATATCACCACCGGACAATCATCCACCCAACTATGAGAATGACTTTTATACGAATGGACCACAGATGAATATGCTGCATTCGAATACGAATTCGATTGCAACACAGGATAACAATTCGGATCATTATAGTTACAATGATAAGAATAGTGTGCATAGCCTTGACGATTTAGACGGGCATGATGATAAGTTAAGTGTTGAGCTGCAGGAGAAGTGTATGATGGTGACGGCCAAACAACCACCACCTTATCATATCGCCGCAGCGTATTCGAAGAATGCGAAATATTTTAATAAGTTGGATGAGTATGATGATAAGCCCAAGAAGTTTACGCAAGATTTACAGAATTCGGCCCAGAATATCACAATACCACAGCCGGTAAACTATAGTAAGCAGACGGATGGTTTGCTGCAGGAAATTAATCAGCGCATCGATGATCATTATGCCAATCAGAATTATGAGAAGAATTATGTTGTTGAGAAACAGTTTGTCGAGTATTCGGCTAACGTGAATGAGCGTGTTGCGAAGAATTTGACGGTTGTGCTCACTCCGTGTTGTTACGTACTTGGTTTTACTGTCACCTATAATGAAAATGTAAGTATTTTATACTTTGTAATATTTCTTCATTTTTTTGCTCATTTTCTAGTCATTTGGGGTTGTATAAAACTGTATATCATTTAAAAACCATAACCAAACTTTAATACCGTCAAAACATATCCAAACTCACTTGGAGTAACTCTATTCTATATTCTGAATTCGAGGTACAAGAAGTATTGATACAGCTAAGTATCGATATTTCAAGTATACAAGTTGTGACATCTAGTGGTTATTATTTGTGGTTATTATTATTATTTGATTATTTTTTTCTAATAGATTTCCCCAGCTTCAACGCGTGCGAAACTTAAGCTCTACCAAATTTCCCTAATGTGAAACCACATAGTGCAATCCATAAACAGGCGCGGTCTGCGTCTTGTGCTGTCCAACAGGACAAGTACTCTAATGTATCGCGCAAACGTTGATTCGCTGTTATGTTTTGACGTCACGCTATGTGTCTGCATATCGGGTTTGGTAAATTTCATATTAACAAAATCACTTTTTCATCAAATTTTGCTTTTAAAATTGTACAGTTTATAATGACTGGTATATAGTATAATGTACGACGGTTGCAGTAATTTATTATACGAAAAAAATTGAAAAGGATTCATGTTATTTATGGCATTTCCCTGGGTTGTGGTTTAACACACGGTACAGAGTAATAGCGCACCGTTAAATACTGAGAGCAAACTCACGCATCCGCGTCAACATGCTTGAGCGTAGTTGTCCCTTCGGACAATGCAGCACGTAGCCTTATTCGATATAGTGGTATTGATACTTTAATGTTCAGATACCCTATTATATCGGTATTTACTGAAATTTTGATACCTAGACTACTCTGAATCAATTTAAGATAACCTAATTTATTTTAGGCTGTTATTTTAATATTTGGAGTATTCTCCCCTTTCCGTTGGCGTATTGATTTATTTTTTGGAGGTTTTACATACTAATAATTCTTGGAAAGTAGGTAAAATACTCTATCCTTTTAAAAATAGTTCCAAAGTTCCCGAACCACGATAACCCAGATAACAATACATTTCAACTTAACCTGAATCAATGTCATCTCTCTAACTCAGAGGTGCCTAAACTTTCTGATGCAAGGGCCAATTTCGTTTACCATTATTCGATGCAGGGGTATTGATACTTTAATGTACAGATACCATATCATATCGGTATTTACTGAAATTTTGATACCTACACTACTCTGAATCAATTTAAGATAACCTAATTTATTTTAGGCTGTTATTTTAATATTTGGAGTATTCTTCCCTTTCCGTTGGCGTGTTGATTTATTTTTTTGAGGGTCTCCATACTAATAATTCTTGGAAAATAGGTAAAATACTCTATCCTTTTATAAATAGTGCCAAAGTTCCCGAACCACGATAATCCAGATAACAATACATTTCAACTTAACTTGAATCAATGTCATCTCTCTAACTCAGAGGTGCCTAAACTTTCTGATGCAAGGGCCAATTTTGTTTACCATTATTCGATACAGTGGTATTGATACTTTAATGTACAGATGCCATATCATATCGGTATTTACTGAAATTTTGATACCTAGACTACTCTGAATCAATTTAAGATAACCTAATTTGTTTAGGCTGTTATTTTAATATTTGGAGTATTCTCCCCTTTCCGTTGGCGTATTGATTTATTTTTTGGAGGTTCTCCATACTAACAATTCTTGGAAAATAGGTAAAATACTCTATCCTTTTAAAAATAGTTCCAAAGTTCCCGAACCACGATAATCCAGATAACAATATATTGCAACTTAACCTGAATCAATTTCATCTCTCTAACTCAGAGGTGTCTAAACTTTCTGATGCAAGAGCCAATTTCGTTTACCATTATTCGATACAGTGGTATTGATACTTTAATGTACAGATACCAAATTATATCGGTATTTACTGAAATTTGGATACTTAGACTACTCTGAATCAATTTAAGATAACCTAATTTATTTTAGGCTGTTATTTTAATATTTGGAGTATTCTCCCCTTTCCGTTGGCGTGTCGATTTATTTTTCTTGAGGTTCTTCATACTAATAATTCTTGGAAAATAGGTAAAATACTCTATCCTTTTATAAATAGTGCCAAAGTTCCCGAACCACGATAATCCAGATAACAATATATTTCAACTTAACCTGAATCAATGTCATCTCTCTAACTCAGAGGTGCCTAAACTTTCTGATGCAAGGGCCAATTTCGTTTACCATTATTCGATACAGTGGTATTGATACTTTAATGTACAGATACCATATCATATCGGTATTTACTGAAATTTTGATAACTAGACTACTCTGAATCAATTTAAGATAACCTAATTTATTTTAGGCTGTTATTTTAATATTTGGAGTATTCTCCCCTTTCCGTTGGCGTGTTGATTTTTTTTGAGGTTCTCCATACTAATAATTCTTGGAAAATAGGTAAAATACTCTATCCTTTTATAAATAGTGCCAAAGTTCCCGAACCATGATAATCCAGATAACAATATATTTCAACTTAACCTGAATCAATTACATCTCTCTAACTCAGAGATGGCTAAAGTTTCTCATGCAAGGGCCAATTTCGTTTACCATTATAAACGTATCTCATCATATGCCTTGTTGTAAAAGGTGTTCATCTGCCATGGGCGGCTTGTTCTCGTCGAAGAGGGGAGAAGGTCCCCCATGGCATTTTAGTCTCTTCGTCAAAAATCATCCGCAGGCCGTATAAAACTGTCTAGCGGACCATAGTTTGAACACCTCTTCTTTAACCTAACCTTAGTCTTTATTTTCTGTACATTGGAAGCTAAATAAACTTAGTAAGAATATGACAAACTAACCTAACAAAACGGATTTGTTGGCCTCCGTTTTGTTAGGTTAGTTAGGTTAGTTTTGTTAGGTTAATCGATGTCAAACTAACCATATGCTAGCTTAATTTGATCAAACAACTCAACTGAATCAATGTAATCTCATCTTTAATGTTTCCTAGTTAAAGTCTGATTAAATGTATTGAAACCTATGTTAAAACTCCCTAACCTAAAACAATCGAGGTAAAAATATTCGTAAACTAAGGTGATAAAAGAAATCCGAGACATGTTGACATTAATTAAACTCATCTTTAGGTCTGAAACCTACGATTATATATTGTACTTTATATCTTCCAGGGAGTATTTGTAAGCACTGTCGACGAAAACGGTAACGCCTTTCAAAAGTTATTCCCCGGCGATCGTCTGCTCGCTCTCGACAAAATCGACCTCACCAAAATGGAGCCGTGGCAGGCGTACAAGACTGTTCTCATTCAAGGACCCGAAACTGAATCGTTTTATATCACCAGGTATTAACACTAATCACTCTATCTTCGACTTATTCAGTTCCAACATTAGTAATTTTTCAACATGATGCCCAACTTTGCGAGACCACCGCAAAGAGGCGCTCAACACACAACTGCTCGGTGCCATTGGATCCAATACCTCAAGTATATTACACGTAAACACAACCTAACCTAAGCTTATGTAAACGATACTGTCTATAGTTGTAGGTTAGGATTTTGCGGTTTTTAAGGACGTTTTTGCGATTTTATGCGTACATTTTAAGCACAATGGATTGCGGTCCAATTGTTTCTCTCTCGTTACTTTTCGAGTGCAATTCGATAGGAAATGAAAATGATGATGATAAGGTAAGGCTTGATTGAGGCAAACATAAATTCTATTTAAACAAAGATATATAAAGATCTATATTTGTAAGGTTATGTTTTTGAGGTTAGCAATATGTGTTCAATTTTATGCAATCGTTTTAGGTAATCAATATTTGTGCAAAACCAAGGCATATTAGGTTGGTGTTCAAGAATATTTTATCGTATATTGATCTATTTAGTATTGGCTAGGATTTTGTGTCTCTTTGCTCCGGATTGCAATCGATAATATTGACTTTGTTGTTAATGTATTTCCTATGCAAAGTGTTGGAATTTTTTGTTCAATTTTATTTCGTAACAATTTCGCACAACCAGCACGTGTGTAAAGCAATTCGTAAGGCAATTAGATTTATATTAGGGTTATTTATACATTTTTCGAGGCTGTGATTTGACATTTTATTTATTTTAGATAGAAAATCGAGTAAAATTTGATATTTGAGGTGTAACGTACGTAATGCGAATGTAACGTTTGATGAAGTGCAGTGATTTTGACTTTTTTCTTTCGGTTTCGGTTTGTATAAATGAAACTGGGGATTTAGAGGCAAAAAAGTGGTTTAAGTTGTCGTCGTTTCCATTGGATTCTACTGTAAAATATTTATATACCATATCTGTAGAGTATTAGCGATTTTTGTAAGCTGTTTTGGGGAAATGCAAGTTGTAACAAAACAGCTAAATTGTAACAAAACACACACACAATTGTAAATCACCTTTTTTATGTAACAAACCAAATGTGGAACAAAATTTTTCATACCGGGTTTATGAATATATTGAAATACTTGATTTGTAATGAAAATTAAGAAAATAAAGGAAATAACTCAATTGTCGGGAGTTTCTTTTTGGAAAGGGTGTTTAATCTTTCGATATGTGGTTAACAGTAAACCCAAGCGGTTAATAAGTCCCGGGAATTGTATCTCTAACTTAAAAACCAAAATTATTTATGTTATGCCCATTTTCAGTCAAAATTTGGTTTATTATTTTACCAATAATAGATTAATTAGATAAAAGTAAGCGAAATAAAGTTAGTTTAAAATCAAATTTTAAACTGACTTTGTGCTGAAATGTGCGTAGTATTCCAATTATTCACTCTGGCAACTTCAAAGTCCTCACAATGAAGACATTTAATTGAATAGAAATTAAATGAAACTAATACAGTATTCAGAAGAAAAGGTGAAACCAAAGAATTTCAAATAAATAAAAATACTAGGCAAGGAGACTCACTTTCGGCAGCAATATTTATACTTGCCCTTGATAACACATTGCGAAACATTAACAAGACGGAAACAAGAAGAGGACAAATAATAGCGTATGCAGATGTCAAATGTATAATTGTCAAACAACATGAAGACGAACTGGCAACACTTGAAGAACTTAAAACAGAGAGTATGATGCTAGGATTATGCATAAATAAAAAGAAGACAGGTAATGATAACAACCGAAGAAGAAACGTTAATATGGAGAGGACAAGAAGACTACGATCGAATTAATAACTTTAAATACCTATATATTACAGTAAGTAGTAAATAATAAGGAAATAATGAGAGGAAAATTGAATAAAAGTTAAAGCCTTTTACATATGTAAAATAGCGTTAAGGAACAAGAAAGTGAGGAAAGATTAATTCGAAAAAAAAAACTAATGAGGCGGATAATCGGACTACACGTAGATGAGGATGGAACATAAAGAAAGATTGCAAACAATGAAGTAAGCTAGGAATTACTTCAGGATACCATCATTAATCAAATTAATAAACAGAGAATAAAATGGCTAGGACGTGTAGGCAAAAAACGAAAGCAATCCTATAAAACAAATATTGGTGTGGAAATCATCAACCAAACGAAGAAAAAGAAGACCCAGAAGCACACAGGTCCAGGAAGTTGAGACGGACCTGAATGGAAAAGGAATTCGAGATTGGGGAAAGAAAACGCAGGATAGGAGGACCATGCGGAGGCAAATTGCGTAAAAATAAACGCGATTTGGCGGAAGGGGCTATATATAATTATATATAAATTAAAAATATGAAACGAAAACAAAGAGTAAGATAGACGTCTTGCATCAATGATTGTTTTTATCCGTTGATTGGAAGACAAAATTGATGCGCATGCGAAGAAAAAAGGCACGATTATCAAAACCGGTACCTCGTAGATTAAGGGATGGTATCAAATCTTCAAAGTGAGATTTCCAAACCACCCAGAGGGTATGCACCCTAGCTCGTCACCCACCAGGTGGTTGTAGGGCTGAATAGAATATTTTCAAACAATGTTAATCTAAAGTTAAGATGAATCATTTCATTGGATTTCCAGGGTAGTAAAAATCTAGAAGTGACCGCATATCGGCCACACGCTTTCATTACATATGAAATTCCCCTAGAAATCTAGCAGACAACACCAAAAGGGCCCTCGGTGTTCGATTGCCCAGAAAACGTTTATAATCCTAGTTACCTACTGCACCAAATAAGTGTAACGGAGATAACGTGCTTCTCCGCATGCAATAGGACCGCTCTGAATATGTTCTCGATCAGACCTCTCCATGGTTAGGAACTTCAACGATATATATCATGATTTCTAAGCATGCAAATAAGAAACGATTGCAGGAAATAGTGGCAAAATTCATTCAAAGTCGAATAGTCTATGATTTTGTAGGATTTTTGAATAGTGTAGGACTTTGAAGATATTTTCACGTTGAATCGATTGGAACAGAATTTATAATCCCAGCAGTACGGAAAATATGAAAAACCTAACATTTTTTGGAAAAGACGTTTTTTACACGATATATTTCTCAATAATTTCCATTTAGGCTTAAATGTGGATATCAAAATAAACTATATTTAATGAGGAATCAATCGAACAAAGTCTGAATTTCACGTTTTAGCTCCTCATTTTGCCGTTATGTGATGCCAATCGCACAGGGTCCTCTTAATTTACTTTAATTTTCACGAAAGGAAACATATAACTGTAATTTGACTGCCTATATTCAATAACTCAATATAAGCCATACAATTTAATGGTTTAATCGGATCAGTTTGAAATGTTACAAACCTTTTTCGATATAAAAATCAATTTAAAATAAGGAAGAGAAATATGTATCTTGTTTCAAAGGATTGGAGGATCACATGAAGGTGAGATAAAATTAATACTTTTGAAACTGAACAAAATCCAAATGGCATAAATCTTGTCATTTAATATAAATATCTTCACAACAGATGTGCTCTCATCACTTAAATAAATGTAACATGTATAAGGGTTGAAATAAAAAGTATATCGCACGTCTACATGTGACAAGGGTAGTCAAACGAAAACGTAAGCCTGAAATCGGACACAAACGGCATTAAATGCTCCCCCCAACTAAAGAAACACACGCCATCTGTTGAACCAATTCTTCAAAATCTAATTATGGCTGAGCTGGATACGCCCAACTTTGTGGACCCTCCGACACGTGACATCCTCCCGTTCGAATTATCGACACATTCGCAGGTGGCTCCACATACTCGGCCTCAACCACCGGCGGGCCCGTCGGCACTCTAGTGATCTGAATTCCAGGAAGTCCCTGCAGAACGCTGGGCGACTTCCCATTTTCACACTCGTTGCGTGGCCATTGTGCACCACGCAAATTTGGCGGCCGAATGATCTTCCTCTCTTCAGACAGGACGGAGAACGAGGTATCTGGCATCTGCCACGGAGTGAGAATATCCGGATTACTCAACGTCGTTGTAGAACTACAATTTGCATTTCCACCCATCGTCATCGCGGTAGATGGCGCTTTTGACGTTTCCATAGAGGGCGCTGCATTTTTCACCTCAGCTCCGCCATCTTTAGAGACGTCCTGAGTCTTTGCCAAATACTCCGACAGAGGGCTTTCGTTTGTGGGCATGAACCCAACAGGTCGATGCCGTCGGATAGTCACCATACCATTTTCCCCATGGGAAATCGTCGCTTGGTCACTCATACCCACGACGTGTGGCATCTCCATTGGGGGCTTCGCCAAGGGATGAAAGATAGGGTTCTTCAACGTTACAATCCCACCGGTAGATGGCGCTACGCCAGCAGTCGTCGAAGATTTGATTAAAACACGAGGCTCTGTTTTGCTGCAGCCATTTTGGGACGAATGCTCCTCAGCCGCTGCAGCTTTCTTCGCCTTCTTTTTCTTCTTCTTACTCCCGGTCCCTGTTGTCGTACCCGTGCCAGCCTGTTGCTGAATTAGTTTCTCCGTATCGACTACTATAACTCCGGATTTACTCACAGGCACATCCGGATAGTCATTAGCCAACGCCGTTGCCGTTTTTCGGTTCGCGACAGGACCACTCACCTTCGTTATCGTTATACCCGGAGGCAACTTGATCAACGGTATATCAATAATCTCAGGTGGGCTTAAACTCGACGTTGACGATGATGGCGTTGATTTCTTCAAAGCATCCTTCACTTCTTTCTCCTTATTTCCAGTTTTTACGTCTTTTGAATTCAGTACTTTACTCGTATTTTTTTCCTTAGTACCTTTCATCTTCTCCTCTTTTGTACTCTTTTTCTCATCTTTCGACTCCTTTTTCACCTTTCCAGAAGTTTGTGACCCCGCTTGCGTTTGCGAAGTTTGTTGTTTATTCTTCACCGCCTGTAACTCCTTAGCCTGCTTCTCTTTCGCCTTGGCAACATCCTTCCGAAAACTATTATCTATCGCAAGCTGCACTTTGATTTCACTAGTCTGTATCTGCACATTTTTGGTCGCACTATTTGAATTATTTACTCGCGTTTGTTTTGTTTCGGTTTGTTTCTCGGTGGCACCTCCTTTCTTGTTTTTCTTTTTACCCTCCGGTTGCTTCTGTACACTTTGTGTCTGTTTTTGCACTTGTTTACTTTGCTTCTCGGTGGATTTATCAACTGTGGAAGGTTGCGCCGTGACAGGTGCGTCGTGGCCATTGACTAACGTATAGAGGAGTTTATCCTGATCTGGTGTGGAACCCTTCAATGTGATAGTTACCGTTGGGGGTGAGTTGTTATTTTCGACGATACGTTTGATGGTAACCATCGCTGGAATCGTCTGCTCGAACATCTCGATTGGACTGGACTGCGGAGGTTCTGGAACATTTTCCTTGCCTTTTTTCTTCTTATTGTCGATTTGGGCAGGTTGGGCTGGTTGCTTTTTCTTCTTCTTCATTTGTTTTTGCAGTGCTAACTCTTCTTTAAGTCGTTGTTGTTCGATCAACTCCTGCTCTTTTCGAAGGCGTTCTTCCTCAGCACGACGTTGTGCTTCCTCTTCCTCTTCACGTTGTCGACGCTCTTCTTCCTAAATTTTTTTTTATTTTTAGAATTATCTACAACAAATTATTATCCTCTACATCAAATAATTATTATCTACATCAATTTCTATCTTCTACGTTATCTTAGAATCAACCATTTCAACTGATTATCAAGTACATATCTATCAATAGATATATAGTTGTTAACGTACGAAGAAATATACCTAGCAAAAAACAGTAATTTTGTGATTTTTTAAAGCGAAAATATTTTGACTATTAGCTCGTTTTTAAATTGAATGCTTTCGAGTATATATTTTTTAATTGATGGATTTCTGGCGCCGTCTCAGAAGTACCATAAATATGATTACCGTTTTAAAAAATGAACTTCTGCCAAAAATCATCTGAACAAAAAATAAAAATGATACTATAATATAGCTTTTGCCATAACCGACTTATAAAATGAAAAAAATATAAAATATAAAGTGAAACCGTTTTTCAAAGATAAACTCCAAACCCCAAAAAACACAAACTAAGAAATGAAAAAAATCATAGGACAAAAGCTAGATAAGTATATATATAATAACCACAAATAATTTCAAGTTCATCGATCAAGTGGTTTTCGAGATAGTATTGTTGCTGATTTGAAAAACATGGCAAACAAGAAAAAAAATGTAAATCATTACAAACAATTAATAACTCTTTTTCGGTTATAACTTCGTCATTTTTGGAATTTTTATTTGAAACTTGCATCAAGATTTGTTAAGATGATAAACCTTAAGACAATAAATCAATTGAAAAATCGATTTTTATCCTGCTAGATAGATATTTCCTCTGAAGATGTTAATAAGCGTTCATTTTCTCAATGAAAATTTTAAAAACAACTTACTTTTCTCTGTTTTTGTCTAGCCCTCTTCTGAGCCTTTTTAAGTGCTGCTTCATTTTGTGCACCTCCTTCGATAAACTGCACGATTTTATCGATATGAGCGACGATCTCCTGCCGATTGTCGACAACACCTCGTCGCACCATGTCGCCCAACAGCCTGTTGCTCCTTGTTGCACTCGGACCACTCTTCGACAGGTACTTCTTGTACTCGGAGCGAAACTGCAACTGCATCGTATTTCACACCAATCTCTTCATTCCAGCAGCAAGCAGACTACACCAAACTACGCCAATGAACATGCGCCCAACAACAAACCAACAAATGTATCTAGTCACTTATACACTACGGAAAATGAAGAGGAAGCCATGGCGATGCACCTACGCATCCCTCCCAGTAAGTAACATTATTTCGGCGGTGTTAGTAGGGGGCGAAAGTAAAGAAGAGTGTTTTTTTTTTGGAGAAGGACGTAAGTGAAAGCGAGCGAAAACGAAAACAAAGCGAATGATGCAAGCAGAGGTACGTCTACAACTCTACGCATAGCAACGCCAAACTGGCGTAAATGTTTACAAGCATGCGAGTAAAATCGCAGCGTATTTACCTATATTTGTAAGTGCGTTGCGTTTGCTGTCATCGTTCTTAACCACACCAATGCGCCCAGAAAAGCAGTACGTCCCAGAAATTCACAATCTTCAAGATTCGCAATCACAATATCACCATAACGATACCACTTTTTCAATAAGCATCAAAAGTACGAAAACAACAAGCTTTATAGGTTAGAATCATCGAATAGAATAAGTACTGCAGATACTGTAAGTACCGTTAATTGTCTTAGTAGTTCCCTCTCGTGGATGTTATAACAACCTTTACTTCAATGTTTAATTTAATCTTCTTTGTGCCACATTTCCCAGGTAATAATCACGAGAGTTATTCTTTTAATTTGCAAGAAGGAGAAAACCATTTTAATTCTTTATAAAAGAACTTTTTTCATTTAATTTTTAAATATTTTAAAGTATGACTATTGTTTAGTAGATGTCGCTTCAAATACTAAATCGATATTTTTCCTAGGTGTTAGATTTCGTTTAATCAACTGCAACAAATACATTAAATATAATCAAACCTATGCGTCATAGGAATTTTAATCCATTAAATGCAATATACGATAAGGAAGTTATCGTTGATAATTGTCTATTGTTCATTTATTGTTACTGTTATTAAATGAATCATGAAATTATCATTTGATCAACTAATAAATATAAAAGTTTTATAAATATGTGTATACATTGTAATGATTGCCATATTAAGTATTTTAATTAATTTGTAGAAGTTTATTTAAGAGGACCCTACGCGACAGGTACCACGTAGCGTTATTGGATTACTTAGGACCAATATTATAACTCATGAAAGTTGAGACTAATATTGGCGATAATTTCTTTAACAGAAAAATGCCTTGAAATTACTTCTTCTAAAATTTCACTTTAATTTATGTTTTCCTTCCTCCATTATATACAAAGAAAATACCATTCGACTCAGAATGAAATTTTCCACGGTTACCTTCAACAGTTTTTTGATAACATGTTGGGAAATTATGTTATATATCATTGGTATATCATTATATATCATGCGTTACTCTAATAACGTCAACTTTGCCAATCACAAAATTGATTTGTCCTAAACATTACTTTTTTATTCAGATTTCCTAGAGGGTTTTGGAAGCCCAAAAATATATTTAGGGTCTACCGACTAGACATGTCAAAATAATATCGATATTGATAAAAATACCAAAATTGGTAAAAAATATATCGGCCTCAACATTTCGATATTTATCTATAATTTCATTTTCCATAATACCGATGTATCGGTATCTACATGTTTGATATCGTTTTGATATTTCATTGATGTAACCGCCATCTGAAAAGTATTCTGGGAAGTTTAAAATTGGCAATTTTTCCAGTTTTTAGTTTCTGTATAATCTTAATCCACCGATATTTGTTGGAATTTAAAGATTAACATCAATATCGATGCTACATTGATCCACTTTTATTTATTATTGTAATTATTAGATTTGGTGAAACCCATGTGCAGATGGCGTTCCTTTGGAATTTCGACTTGATCGATATTGATAATATCGATATTTTCAAGATATATCAATATATATCATATCGATATATCAAGAAAATTGGGAATATCGATTTCGATAATCGATATCTCATATCGATATTTTATCATCGTCTGACATGTCTACTACCGACACATTCACAAACAAGGTACATTATTATTTTAAATATTAAAATGCATTATTTTTTTGTTAACTATATGTATATTTTGCAATTTTAGGAGTAATTTCAAGTTATTTGTCTGTTATTAGACTCAACTTTTATGAGTTATAATACCGGTTCTAAGTAATCAAGAAAAAAAAATTTCCGCGTGTTTGTATATATTTTTTACGCTGAATTGATTGGTGCATGATTTATAATCCTAGCAAAACGGGAAATATGAAGAAAACGAAGAGAAATTTTTTAGAACAATGTTTATTTATCTATTTATTTATATGGTCAGGCCAGATTACAGATTATCTGATTCTACATATCTGTACAATCACATATTAGACGTTTTATAGTTGATCTAATTTTAAATTTATTAATTTTTTTAGAAACTCATCAACAGATGTCGTTCAAAGTCCACGAAAAGAATTTATCCGATCGTTGCCGGCTTGTGTCGCACCGAAAACTCGTTAAGGTTGGTCAGACGAATTCAACATCGATTCCAGGTCACACAAGTTTTCGTTTTCCTCGACCCCAGAGAGGTTTGTAGAACGTGCAAGCATGAATTTCCTTCGCCCAGTCACACGTAACCCAAGTGCCGTCTCGCTAATTGCGTCGTAAGTACACACAATGCATTTCTACAATTATATTCCCAACAAGAGTTTGTACAAATGATCATATGACCTTCCACATAACTTGCAACGTAACGTAGATATATGCATGCTTGATTGTACTGTCAAAAGGTATGTTTCTAGTTCATTGAATTTTAGGGTTTCGGATATGATGTTACTTAAGTTCTATTTGTTTTTCAACTTATTTTTGTAGAACGTCGTTCATTTGTTTGTTTTTTTCTAGGCAAGTTCGTGCCATGTCCGGTGGAATTGGCAGCGGGGCCGGCAAGGGTGGTGGTGCCGGTGGTGCCATTCGTGAAGCTGGTGGTGCCTTCGGCGAGCAGGCTGCTGCAAGGGAGGATCAGTACTTCCACAATAAGGTTTGATGATTTCGCCATTTTGCATCATAACTTGGAATCTATCCAAACGTTTTTTAGCCTTCTTGATCAGATCTATTTATAGTATTCTTGAATTATCATTGATTGTTCTAGAAAAGTTTGGAAGATTCAAAGGTTTAAATATCTCTTTCGTCATTTGTTTTGATCATTTTTTATATATTGACTCATGTTCAACATTGTAATGATACTCAAGTTAAGAAACATTACATTAAGTAGTGTTGATTTTCAATTAGCAAAGTTTCAAACCTTTATGGAAATTCACATATAGGTTTGTAACGTAGCTAAACAAAAGTAGAGATATTTTAACTTATCTAGTGCAAATTAACTAAAAATCTGCTTAAATAATTACTTTTGCTTATAGCAAATGGAACAAATGAAGAAACTTAAAGAAGATCTCACTGATGAGATCAGCTTCCATGAGGAACAAATCAAAAGACATCAAGAAGCCATCAAGCGTCATCGACAACGCGTGAATTCCATGGAGAAGCAATAAATTTCAGCCTTTTCGTCAAAGTCTTTTGTTTGTTTTTTGTTATCTAATGTAGTTCAATCAGGCAGACACACAAGCCCTTTTAAAGGAAGGAACTGGATACGTTTTTGTAAGATATGTGCTGTGGTCAGGTACCTATCGCTTAGTATGACGGGGTATGGGAGGGAAATGTGAGACGATTTTAGATTTGTCGTGCTTATACATGTGTTTGTACTGTATTTAATCACATTATCAATAAACTATGATAACATAATAGTGCGTTTCTATCCTTTCAGACATGTGTGATAAGTATTCAAGTAAACAGTTTTTGAATGTCGTTGAGTATTATCTAATAAACTGTTTTATGTCTGTTGAAAATTATTAGGATTTTAAAAACATTTGTCAATGTGACAAATTGACAGTTAATTTTGTTGTTTAGTTAAATTTCACCCAAAGTACATGCCTTCAAGGTATAAATATAACCTTGAAACATTCCTATACAAGAAATAAGATGGAGCAAGTTAAGATAATCTCGTAATTACTTTCTAAGTTACAAATAACCTTTAGTGGAATACGAATTCACTTACATTCCTTGTTGTACTTAATAATGACAGTATGAAGAAGTGGGATTGTAAGTGAATTTGTATGCCAATTAAGGTCGTATATAGTTATAAATATAACCTTAAAAATCTTAATGAGATCATATATAATGGGTATATAATGAATATGTAAAAAGAAATTTGCGTTAACTCAAGGATTGCAGTTTTTAAGTAGAAATATGTCTCCAAGACATTTATGTACGTATTGTATAACGCATAGCGAATATTTTATAAAATTATTTTTGAGGAAATTGGACATATGCGTCAGAAATCAAACTTAACTTCTGTAAATTCGATATATAACCTTAGAACCTCTGTTTGCACATGAAATAACAGCAAAATACCTTCATATAACCTTAAAACAATTAGCGAATATTGACATAAAACATAACCTAAATCAGCAATTTCCATAAATAACGATATATTAACTTATACAAATACTAATAACTTATAATAATTAACTTATACTAATACAAATTATATATTACAATTTAACTATTCCTTAGTAGATGACAGTTCTAGCATCTATGGTATTAGCTAATGTTGGATATCGATCTCGTAAAATGTCTTCCTATAACCTTAGAACAATGTTTTCTAGTGAATTTGGCCGGAAAATATAGTCTAATATACCAATTTCAATCTAACCATTACATTAATTTCTATCTTTAGACACGAAAATAACACAGACACTTTTATAGGTATATTATATGACCTAAAACCTTTAATTTTTAATTCTTTATAAGAAAACGAAAACTGTAAACGAAGAAAATAAGTTTAATAAGTAAGAAAATCATTTAAATTTTACTAACCTCTACTCTAATTAACGAAATCATACATAATTATATCAAACTATTTGCCTTATTTTATGTAGGAATCAATTATTTTTCACAAAACTAGGCCGTAAATAATGCAATCAATCTTAATTAATGAAAATTACAATTTAACTATTCTTTAGTAGATGTCATTTTAGGCAGGAAATCGATCATTTGCTCGGTGTTCCAGGTCAATTTCGAAAATTTTTGTCACATAACCTTACTCCAAAGTTATGTGAATATAATTTGCTTATTAGTTAATCGCTAAACATAACTTAATATGACCCTTATTGTCTTTGGAGTATAAAATAACTTCGAAACAGTCCTGTTCAGATTATACAAGCTAAAATATATATCTTTTCTGATTGTACCTATTTTTCAGGCAAAATTAGAACACGGATAAAGTCCAAAATTTGATTAAATCTCACTAAAGTATACCGTAAGTTGTGAATCAAATTTTATTTAAAATAAGCATTACACATTACAGTTTAGGTATTCTTTAGTAGTTGTCACTTCAAGCTCGAAATCATTGTTTTCTTGATGTTAGAAATGTTAGACCTCGATTTGGAAAATAGTTCTTCACACAGCCTTTGAACAATGTTTGCGTTAATATGGAACAAAACCTAATAGAATCATTTCTTTTTAATCCAACTTAAAAAAAAAAATGTATGTAACCTAAAACACAATAATTTCTATGAAAATACAAATACTTATTCAGACTATTTAACCTAAAATACTTCATTTTCTTAATATGGCCAGAAAAAAGGGAGAATTATATAAAAAAAAAGTTAAGTAAAGAATCGATTAAATATCACTAAAACATGCCTCGAATCATATCACACATCAATAATTAAATAAACATTACACCTGGGCATATTACTTATTCTAATGCGCCACATTGTTAATAACTCTTTTCTTAGAGCTATGATACAAGTGTTTTCTTTTCTATGGAGATAAAATATTTAATGAATTAACCTTAAAACAACTTAATACTTCAATTACTGGCTATTGAGTATCAATTCGAGGGAAAAACATCCATTTTCAGTCTACGCACCTAAAAAACTTTAAATTTTACTAAAATATGGAAATATGAACGAAAAAGCAAAATTTATTTCAAGTTAATACAATAGAGCAACTCCTCTTTACGAAACCATGTCGTAAATGACCAAATTGAACAAAATTTAATTAATATTACACAAATTTTGATTATTCAAATGCTCCAAATCGTTAATAGCCCATTTCCTAAAAAAATAGACTGGAAAATTGCGTATTTTATTGATACATTACAACTGTTAGTATTCATTACACTCATTACGACACGCATTACAAATATTGGTGTTATTAAAGTCGAAGAATTACATAAATTTAATGAAAGCATTCAAATGTTTAACGATTACCGCCAAAGCTTGGTAACAGATTTGTAACCTAGATGGCAGAGGCGTCGCGTTTTCAATGGCGCATGCGCGTCGCTCGTTCTCGGCGCGGTGTACCGCGGTGTGTAACGCAAGGCATTGATCAGTGTTATTCCTTCGGTAATGGCGTTCGTGCGTTGAGGCCGTCGTGTATATAAATCGTGTGCAAGTCTCCAGAGTGTTGTAGTTCTCGCCATTCGCCCGACGCGACGCGAAATAAAACGTCCTACGAAAGACCTTCGTTGTTGGGAGCAACAGAAGTGTTGCACCGAAGACATAGATCGCGTCCGTTGAATTAGCGGCGGGTGAGTGTTTCTGGTGGACGCGCGGTCGTCGGTACACCCTCGACGGTGGGCACACGCACACACCACACAGTTTCGACTCGTTTTTCGCGCACTGCAGAAGCGAATACGCGCGTCGCAGTGATGCATTTAAGGATATCCACCACGCTGCTCGTGTGTTGTGCAATCCTGCACGGATTCGCCGCAGCTGCACAGGTAGGCGACCAACTTTTCGATTCATTTCGTGCGCGAACGTGCACAGTTGCTGTGCGTTTGCAATAATATTTGGTGAAGGCGCAAGCGTCTCTTTACGTCGGCAACTGTGACCTCAAGAATGTAATAAAACGCTCCTGGCGCGTCGCCTGCGGGTCTTCGACGAGCGTCATTTGTTTCGATGCGACGCTGTCGAAGTAAGCAATCAACAATGGCGATTTGAAACAATTGCCATTTGTTGAGAATGCATTTTTTTGTTTTCGGGTGCTCGATTTGTGTTTTAGTTATTGCTGTTATTGTTTGCAATGTGCACTTGATTCTCTTGTGCGTACGGTCGGGTCGGTTTGATCAATATACGACGGGCGCCTTCACAATCAATTCGTAAATCATCGCCGCCGGCTTCGGACTGGATTAATAACAACAATGCTTTGTTGAAACGCTGTTTCGTTTGGTTTATACTCGGATAAATCAGCTAATGGAGCCAGCCATATTTATGGGTAACCATAATATTTTCCGTGCTTTCGAATTGATTGATGGACATTTATGTAGATATTTCGTCGTTTATCGAGAAATTTTGTAAATATGAATAATTATTATGATTCGTCATTGTTAAGAGGTTTATTTAAATGTTACAGCAAATCTTAAATGAAAAAAAGTCAGTTTTGGATGTTGTCAGTTTTTTTGTCACTTTTAGAGAGTATTATGTTAAGGTTATATTATGTTAGGTTAAGTATTGTTCATTTAAGGTTAGTTGAGGATTTGACATCTTCAAATTGATAGATCCAATAAAATCTGCAAATACATTCCCAAGCAATTGTTCTATATGAAAACATATGTGTAGGTTTATATATATTTTTGTTTTCTACTTCTGTTTTATAATATGCACGTTAAATTACCGATTTTGATTAAGTAATAACATACAAAACCTACTGCTAAACATAACAATGCTGGTAGACGAACACATTTCGGTATTCTTTCTCATTACTAGGGATGTCAACCTTTCACGAAGTATCGATACTTTTTGGTATCGATACTTTTGAAACTTCGATACTTTCGATACCCAAGTATCGAAGAAAAGTATCGATACTTATTGGGTATGGGAAATACACATTGACGCCATCTGCTAATGTATTTTCAAATTATTCTTTACTCGTTACAGTAAGCTTCCAGTATATTATCGGCACAATGATTCTGATGGGAGTTACATTTTGAGAATGAAAAATATCATGGTCATTCATTCCTAAGTAATAAAATGTATGATTGTAAAATTACTGATCGAGTAAATTAAGGAATCGACTTCGAAGTATCGAAACTTGTAATTTATCAACTTTTAATATGTTAATTGCGACGAATTGATAAAATCGAAAAGTATAGGGAATATAACTTTCTTCATAGTTAATATTTCTGCGAATGAGTAATAAACTATTTTGGAATATAGCATAAAAAGCATAATTTTGGTATTAATTTCCACATGTTTCCAGATTATCTCGGGCATTGCGTTTAACGGATTTTACTCATTCATACGTTCTCGGCATTGCGTCAATCAAAATGGATTCAATCATATTAAATCTCAAACGGATCACACATGTCTGCCCACACAATTCGCCGATTTCAGCAACTTAATTTAGTCGTCATGTTTTGCTCTTGTTAAGTGAGATTAGAACACTTGGTTATTTGTTTGTTTTAACGTGTGAGTCGTAGTGCCCCAACACCCAAATTTGTTGAACTTAAAAAGTTCGTTATACGATTATATTTCTTCTGGTTGTTTTTTTCTTGATAAATGTCATTGAAATAACTACTGAAAACTGAAAGAATTCTCACATATCTACGTTACTCGACCAATTCAACGAATTGGTTGTTGAAAAGCCGCTTAAGTAAGACTGTCGTTATCTTATTGTTAGTCTAAACAAAATAGGCGCAAAAGTATTTTAAATGCCTACCTATGTTGATTTAAAAATGTTCGTTATTCGATCACATTTCTCCCTGTTTTTGTTTGATAAATATCAAGTGGAAAATTCCATTCCGTAATATTGAGATGTATTTATGTGAATGTAGTAATTAAATAATTAATAATAGTTTTCGAATAAATAGAAGTATCGATACTTCAGTAGTAAGCATCGACTGATTACATTACAAATGTATTGATCGAGTTATAATTTGTATATTTGATGGTATATTATTGCATGGTATAAAGTATTTAATGATTGAATTTCCATATTTTCAAAATAACCAGCGCTGCACCAGGGTCGCTCAGAGTACGATTATCATCATAAATGGTGATTGTGACTAACAGATGGCCTCAGTGTAGGAGCATGTCAAAAAGTATCGAAAATGGCTAATTCGATACTATCGATAAGTATCGAAAATTGAAGTATCGATAAAAGTTGATAAGTATCGATACCGATACTTATCGATACCGATACTTATCGATACCGATACTTATCGATACCGATACTTTTTACGAAACCTACTCTACTCATTACGAAATGTCAAACATGCCAAAAATTTTCATGGCATACTTGTTTCCTAAGCAAATAATGCGGTTATGTTCCTGTACTTACATTGTTTTCCATCAAATCCGTGCCGAAACCCACTCGGCGCGACTGCGACAAAATAATCAATCCGATACTACAATTTTACTATTTGTGTAACTTTCATTCGGAAAACTAAGCCTTGCCAACAGAAATAAAAACTAAAACCAGCAATTATTATTTCAGTCGTAGAAAAAGTATTGAATATAACTAGCATGTAATGTACATTATAAATAATGGATTGCATTGCATGCTCGTTGTACATTCTACTATTATTTCGTGGGCGAAGATTCTTATTCTCTAATTGTAAATTTTAGCGCAGTGGTTATCAGACGGGGGTAGCTTTTGGAGCTAAGCTGACCAACGTCTCCAACGGGGTCACCCCGTGGGCGGCCCATAGTCTGTTTGTTCAGCATTAGCACCAAAATTGTGCGCCGTGGGGTCCGCGAGCTACTATAGAACCATTTTCAAAGGAACCCCTACGAATACCTTTTAATGAGCACTCCTGTTTTTAACGGTTATTTATTTTATGTAAATTTTGATGCTTTATAGTTGGTATTTATGTGTGGTTTGTTCAGTTTTCGAAGTTTGCAGTTCGTTTTTGTGTCATTTTTAGGTTATATTACGTTTTAGGTTAAGTATTATTATCCTAACTACCTTAGGTTAGGTTGATTTAACATCGTATTAATATAATCTTATAAAATCAACTGATACAACCTTGCGATAAAAGCAACAAAATTACAAGATTCCGGGGGTGGCGACGTCCATCATTTACCCATATAAAATATTCCGTTATACGCTAATATTTTATTCCGGCTCAGAGGACAGATTCCGTGTAATACGGGTCAAATTTCATTGCAAGGGTCACGTAAATCAATGGACCTCCGAAATGTTGTAGACAGTATTCCGTAATCGAGAAGTTCCGGTTATTAATATAATATTTTAGCATCAACTGATACAACCTCTGAGCAGATTCATAGGTTAAATATATTTCGTAATAGCAAAACACGTATTTTTATTAAAACACATTGCTATAAAAGCAATAAAAAACAAAATTACAAGATTTCCGTGCGTGATGACGCCCATAATTTACCCATATAAAATACTCCTTTATACTCTAATATTTTATTCTGTCTCAGCGGACAGATTCCGGGTAATACAGGTCAGATTTCATTACAAAAGTCATGTAAATCAAGAAGGGACCTGCAAAATGTTCCGTGTTAGACAATATTCGGTACAAAGAAAGAAGTTCCACACAGGATTCACTGCATCGTATTAAGCTTGACTATTCTTGATTTAAGGTTAGGTGTATATTTGATGTCTTCAGATTTGTCCCTTTATCAAATCGTATTATATATGAACAAGATAGATTGTTTTGAAATACACATGTAGGTGTTTGTTTGTGTTCAGGTGCACTTATGATTTTTTAGATTAACTTAGTAAAGATTAGGTCAATAATCTAAAATCAAATATTTAATATAAATAAAACCTTCGAACATATTTAGATTCACAATTTATCTTTTAATATGCTTAGTGTTACGTATCTACCGTTAATGTATACATTTCGATGACAATTTGAATATGTTTTAAATATGAAATATTACTTCGTGTAGTCATGCCAACGATGCTTATATATATATAGTTAATTCGTATATTTCCAAGTTTTAGTAGGTTGTTTTCCCCTGCTATAGTGTTTTTTTGAGGCGTTGGAGGTATATTGGTCGTTAAGGATGTCAAAATAAGTATCGGCGTCGATACCTGTCGGTACTTATCGACTTTTATCGATACTTTAATTTTCGATACTTATCGATAGTATCGAATTCGATATTTTTTGACATGCCCTCACACTGAGGCCATCTGTTAATCACAACCACCAATTAGAATAAACGTTCTAAGTAGAAGTATACGTTCTCTGAGCGAAATTTCTATTCTTGATCCTGATTTTAAATACTTGTTGCATTGATACTTCCCTACGATTCAAATTCGTTTAAATTTGGCTACTTTTTGATAAAAGCTTTAGATTTGTTTAGCTTTAATTTACTCAATCGGTAATTTTACAAGCATTAATTTTATTACTTAGGAATTACCGCGATATTTTTCATTCTCCAAATGTAGTAACATCAGAAAGATGCGGTCGTTAATATACTGGAAAATTACTGTAACGCGTAAAAAATAATTTGAAAATACATTAACAGTGGCGCCAAGGTGTATTTTCTATACCAATAAGTATCGATACTTTTCTTCGATACTTGGGTATCGAAAGTATTAAAAGTTTCGAAAGTATCGATACTTGGTGAAAAGTTGACATCCCTATCGGTCGTTGTAGGTCGTTATGGTCTAGAATTATGCTTTTAGGTTAGGTTTGAATATACATTGTCTACATTCATAGATGTGGATTACAGGCTTTTGTTTAAGGCTAGATGTACAGTAGAGTTGACATGATTTGCAAATCAAGCTGAACCTTTAAGAGCGGGCGAGAGCTGAAGGGCTTTTGATTAATTCGCCCATTAGAACAAATCGGCGGGACGTCGTGGATGCGGATTTGATCGCTGTGAGCGCAGCGAGCGTGAATTGCTGTCGCGATGTGACGATGACGTCGGGGCGAGGAGTGCTCGCTTCGTACGTGATGGGAAGTTGCGCGTCGTACGCTGTGGAGCCAGCCATTCATTCGATGCCTTTCAGGAGCTGAATGTTACAGTTTGCTCTAATCTCTGCTCGGTCGATGAGAAAATCCTTGCGGGACGCCGTACATGCGCCACGAGTAAACAAACACTACGTTGATTTGTACTTAGAAATAGTTATTAAATGGAGGATTTCATTAAAGTGCTGAAATGACGACAACCCTTACTTAGACTGAGTAAATGTCTAATAGAGAAATGATTTTCCTTGAAACTACCGATTTTATTACGGCATTAATCTTAAAATATGTTTATTCCTACATTGATAGGGCTATAGAAGTTCCTAAGGATTGACTATGAATACTAGAATTTCAATGGGAGGCATCCTAAAAGACATTACATAAGATAGATTTGAATAGTAGGTTGTCCTGGTGCCCCACAGTGTTTACCACAGATATACAGACTGACTGACATTCTTAGCGGGCTTCCACACTAAGGGCGCCACTTCTCTTCGTAGTTCGGCTCGTCCGACCACTGTATTAAAAGGAGATTGGTTGTTTCTTAGAGTTTTTTGCGAGTTATCCATTAAGGCCGTGGTTTTCAACCTGTGGGGTGCGCGAGCCTGTTGCAAGGGGGGCATGCAAAATGGTGCCAGGTCAAAAAAAAAGGAATCAAAAATAAAGTATCGATGTCGCTTAATGATTGAAAAGGAACTGAGAACCGCGATTTCTTCAATGATACCACGGTTTGAGAAAATTTGTGCTGAAAAACAAGGGGGGGGGCAATACAAAAATGTTGGAAACCATTGCATTAAGGGAAGAAATCACGACTGATGTTGAAAATCGTAATGGGGAGATTACCTACGAATCATTATCGGAACGTTTGTTTTAATATATTAACTACGAATATAAATATTAATGATAATATCTCCCCACCCGGAACTACAAATTTTGCCATATCATATTTTTAATATTAATTGCTCTTCCCTGCTCTTTTCAGTTAATACTTCTTTGATATGGCAATCACGGCGTTCTAATATATTTCTTTTTGAATCATGAGCACTTTTTAGCTGATAGCTTCTTGGACTTCCACCTCTTGCCCAACAAGAAGGTGTGTTCAGCGGTATCCGTTTCTCTGGAGTAGAAGCATTCGAGGGTTGTCCTCTTTCCAATGTCTTCGAGTTGCTTCATCACCTCTTATATACATTGGTCAGACAAGGCTATACTGACGCTCAGTCTGAACGTCACCTCAGTCGTTTGTGGTATAAAGTTTAATCCTTGCAGTCTTGAAATATATGTTCAGCTTCATAACTTCGTAATGCCCTGTAAAAGTGCCAAAGAGATGATTCTGAATACCCGGATTACAACCAAAGGAACTTTTCCCTCCCATGGAATAAGTTTGCATTGAACGAACATCAATATATATATGTAATGCGAATGATATTTGAAGTTTAGTGTTTAATTGTAAAATGAAGTGAAAATGAAATGCCAATAAAGTGCACTACCACCTGAAGGAAGACGTTTGACTATGGGATAAGTAAAACTTACCAAGAAAAATATTAACATTAAAAACACTAAACATGAGTAATAAAAAGCCCGAACTGATTAGTCATAAGTATACGTAAGTGTAGTGAGAGTAAGATACACCTGCCATCATCACAACTTAATGAAGCATTTGTTATAATGTTTTAGCAAAATTTGAAACATTTCCTGAATGAACCTCTGACATGATTCCACCGAGCAATAACCCTACGTGCAGATTGTTTGATTATACAGCGATGTATTTTCAGAGTTCGCTTTGCCAAGCTAAGTTTGAACGTTGCCTATGCCTCTGTACACGCCTGTGTGCACAAATTACAACGCCGGAGATCATTTGCACTTTGTATCCTGTGGTCTTAGTGCGTCGAGAGCATATGCAATTTAATATTCGATCATAATTAGCTGCTTGTTGCATCACTGCCAACCACACACTAAACAAGTGTAATTGCACCAACATAGAGCCAGTCGTGGTTGCCTGGTCATCATGCACCTAAGCTAATCCCGTTAACAAATGCTCTCTTATCGGGGAGTAAGCGGTTTTTGCGACACTTTGTATCGACGGCGTCGCGCCAATGCGCCGCGTCAGTCCGCCGCATTGATAAATATCTAATGGCAGTTGTATTTAATGTCCGCAATTCTGCAGTGGTCGCTGCGACACGTTTCTTCAGTCTTTCTAGGCGCCGACCACATTTGGGAAACGAGTACCGATTTTAAACCAGCCAATGTTTGTTCCTGAAGAACATGGGGATGATTTTGTACACTCTTGTTAGTTACTTGTTAGTTGAAATGATTCTGATTGGTTGCGTTTGACCGTCAACCTAGACGTGATTGTAGCACGGGTAATAGCATTTTGCTATTTTATTGATTATCGTCGACATTGCGTGTTTTGTGCCTGCATAGTGTTGTGATTGTCTGTGAGTGGCGACGCTTTGGGAATCAATCATTCGATGGCCATTGCCGGTCGTCGCAAGGCACGCACTGCTGCAGCGCAGCAGATATGATGGCTAATTGTGGGCCGGCATGTTACACCGGTAGTTCGCCTACCTTGCGCCGTCGCGTTGTTGGTCAACTACACACTCGCCGACCAAGTCCAGTTTCGAGTTATTTTCGTTTTTACTGCCATGTAGGCGCCGCCGTTTGTTTCTAGGAACAGCGTTGTGTTCCCCTCATATACCATCAACCAAACGTAGGCCATACCAATTTCCCTGCTTTGCGTTCTTATTGCCCGTTAATTTCGTCGTTCTCTACCCCCTTTCAAGTATGGTGTGAGCCGAGCACAGTACGCTATATTTTAAAATTCTGTATTAAAACGTGCTTTTGACATGCTCCCCAATTTCAAGTCTTTACAACAGTGTTGCTCAAAATGTGTTCTGCGACTCGACGTACGTGTAACAACATGTAGAGACAGTTGGAACAGAATTCAGACACCAGGAAATGATTATAAATGCCAATTTAAAATGGGCATTCTATCGCGGTTCCCTTCGGAATGAACGCTCACCTGTTTCCAGGGACCATTTTAAATGTAAATTCTTTCACAACGAATCATCGCTTTCCCGTAGATTGACAGAAGTAAAATCAAGAGTATCGGCAGGTATATAGTCAGACTAGTATTCAAAGTCAAATCTAATTTTGAGACGAAGTTTCATCGATGGTTCCCTTTTTCAGCTCATGATTGGTTTATAAAAACTTGGTTCTCTGACCTATAGAAGATCTCTGGAAATTATATGTCTCTAGATATATTTGACAGAATGAATCCGATTGTTTGGGCACCACTGTTCGAAAAGCAATGCGACTGTTACCAGCCGATGTGGAAACGTTATTTTTTTTCATAGCATGCAGAGAGCGAGAATAACCGCTGATATTTCGGCGAATTTTTGCCGATTTTCCCTGGAACACGCGGCGCGTTTCCCAAACCTTTAATTTTTTGCTCCTGCACGGGCGAGCCGCAACTCATTTCTATTCCGCGCGAGCGATGCTCCCATTCGTCGGTTACGATTCCACGCTTGAATGCTGTCCCCCCACTCTCTCTGGTGTCTACCCATCCCTGCAATGACAGGGGGCGGTATGCTCGTATCTGCTCATGGCAGGCCGACGCGATTTTGGAGCCTTTGCGTGGTGGGCAGAGGCTCTTACTCCTCTGCCCAGGACCAGGCGGATTTTTTTTGCCATACTGCTCTCAACAGGGCGAGATTTTGTTTCATAACTGCCCCCACGATGGCCGAACGAGCGAACGAACGGCCGCACTCGGGGAATTCGCACCGAATGATAAATTCAACAAATTATCTGCAATTTTACTTTGGTCAAGTAATTCTCAAGTTTCCAAGTGGTGTTCGGAAAGTAGCAGACGTGCCACATAAAAATTGCATGGCCATTCGCGGCATTGAGAAAGAGGAGGGTGGTTGCTTGGGGGGTGGGTGAGTGCTGTTGGGAAGGTTGGGAAGAACTGCGAGAAACGCGTTCGTTCTCCGCACTCTCTAGTAAAAGAGTGACTAACTCTCGGTAATGAGTGATAAAGCTTCAACAATAGAACTCGTCACAATATTACTCTGATGAAAAGCTCTCCATCATCTATTTTAGATAAGTCTACCTGGAAATGCAACTAGTCATATAGTGAATTATTGTTCACCGTAGATAATTGGAGTGCAGCTTGTCCTCGGTCACAATAGGTGATTAGATAAGAAATGTGAAATCTTGTTATCTCATATTTGTCTTATTGCAAATTTATTTGTGTAAACAGTTAAATGGGGTAAACTGACGTGTAATAATTTATTGTTTACCCCTTAATTGGTTAGTAAATGTGTCACGTGTGCACAGCATACATTTAAAGCGTAAATATTTAGCAATGGCTGCACTATAGCCGCTGTAATATTTATATCGTTGCAAAATTCCGGACACGTTGCGGCCATAAAATCGTTTAGGCAACCGTATGCAGCAGGCGCAGCGGGCTCGAATGCCATTGTACGAATACGCCGACTTACGCGCTGTCAGTTTTCTGTCGGAATTAATGTTGGCACGCAATGTGCGCGCGGATAAATAATAAATCCTTGATTTTCGAATCCTTTTGTATCGTCGCATTGTGTTTGGCTAAGGATTTGTGTAGCCATTGTAAGCGTTTGTTAGGATTGGGCTTTACAAGCAAGCCTAACAAAAATTTGGGTATACATTGGTGATTTTGGGTTTTAGCTGTTTACCTACAGTTCAGGTAGGTGGTTCTTGTTGTCTTATTTTATTGACAACTTTTTATTTGCTAATATGTTTTGGGGTTTTAAAGGTCGTTTAACTTGCATTCCGGCAGTACTATTAGTGTTAATGGCACCTACTTTGAAAAATGCATGTGTCATTTTATTAAGAGGAAGTACTACTTGATTTTTCAAGATACCTCAGTAAAATTATCCAAATCTGGAATGCCGCAATTCTGCTGAGGTCGCTTATCTCTCATTTGCGTACTATTAGTGTTAATGATTCTAAAAGTATATGATGTCGAAAAATGTACGGAGGTAATGTCTCTTTATTGTTGGTAGGAAGTTTTTTTTTTCACCCAGGTTGTGCAAACAATCCAAACACCGGCAGGTTGAAATAGACTGACTCATATGCACAAAATAACCTACTCGTACGCTGGTTATAAGCCACCGGAATGTAGAAATGGATATCGGCGTACGGTGTGAAATCGTTACATGCCAATCACTTAACTTTTAATTAAGAATGTCGCCACATGAGCAACAACAAAACTTATCTTCGTTGACTGGAATTGATATTGGTTAAAAATAATCGATATAATTACACAGATCAGCGTATCAATGTTTCACTGTTTATATTGCATAGACCTTGGATACCTGTGCATTCATGTACCATGGATTCCTAAACCACAAGTTACGGTTGAGGACAGTGGTAACCTCAAAAAGTTGACAGAGGCGACAATTTCAATTTAGAAAGTTTCAATTTTCATAGAGCCAAAATTGTTTGTAATGTAATGTTGTTTAACATAACTCGAATCATACATTGGCACCAGGAGGATCCGCCGCCGATGAACAACCCGGCACACCATAGTGGTTCATATCATCGTCGGGCACAGACCATCGCATGTTCTAATCATCGACGGCCTTATAGTCGTGAAAACATTTCATCGTTATCGTTATAAAACATAAACGGTTTCTTTAATTTGTATAAAACTTTGCAGAATTATTGCTTGTGACATTAGCTATCCGATTCTTTTTGAATTATCTATTTTTTTAAATGTCTAGTTCTTGAATCATGTAATTATGTTTAACGTATTTATTACATGAAGACGATTAAATATTGTCTATATTATTATAAATTGTGTTTATCAAAAATCTCAAGATGGGCCACCAGATATCTAATCAGCCACAGCTCCACATCCGAAGGCCCACATGTGACGAGCCGCAGGTTACTGACATAAGTACCAAGGACTTTTCCCTTCTTATCAGTAAAATAGACAAATATGAATGCAGTAGCAATGACGGGTACATTATAAAACCCCAAAGATGATTAACATAACTACGAATAGGACCAAAAATCTCAAGATGGGCCACCAGATATCTAATCAGCCACAGCTTCACATCCAGAGACCCACATGTGACGAGCCGAAGGTTACTGACATAAGTACCAAGGACTTTTCCCTTCTTATCAGTAAAATAGACAAATATGAATGCAGTAACAATGACGGGTACATTATAAAACCCCAAAGATGATTAACATAACTACGAATAGGACCAAAAATCTCAAGATGGGCCACCAGATATCTAATCAGCCACAGCTTCACATCCAAAGACTCACATGTGACAAGCCGTAGGTTACTGACATAAGTACCAAGGACTTTTCCCTTCTTATCAGTAAAATAGACAAATATGAATGCATTAACAATGACGGGTACATTATAAAACCCCAAAGATGATTAACATAACTACGGATAGGACCGTTTCATCTTTTGCCGCACCGAGTTATCTTTAAGGATATTTGTGGTTAAGATATTTTTGTGGTTAAGGATTGACTTCAAGCAAAAATCTTGGTTGTGCGTAAAGAAAGGTTATACATCCCAGGAATCTTCCCATTATTAAGAATACTATTAAATTTCCTTTTGTTAGGACAAACCTTCATCTTGGTAACACCTATGGTACCAAGCTTACCTTGGGTACACCAGGTAGCTTCATACCATTCCTAGCATATTGTGCACACGTTGTAGAATATTCCCCATCGCCTCTATCGAGGGAGATGAAATAAGATACGATACAAGTAATGAGGTATGAGGAGGTGCTTAGGTGAATCCCCCATCGTCGCTGAGATACCCAAACGGTTATTGGCATTTCTGCTCCTTTGCGTCCGTCTGCATGGGTCGGCGCACGATGCCAGCTGCCTCTCGTGGCATTTTTATTCTGGTCGTTTAGCGTGTCTAAGCGGTACGGCGCAGACCAAGGGATGTTCTTTGAGGGGCCGATGTCCCCTTCCTTCCACGCTGGACCAAGGCGAGTGGAAATACCACCCAATCCCTTCGGCTCACTAGGTACGTTCCATCTTTTTCGGGGGCGTTTTATGGACGTCCGGTTGCGGATCCACGAGTCCGGCGAGCGGATATAATGGTCAATTGTGCGAATAATAAAATGCCCATCGTGCTTTTGTGGACCGTACAATCCCAGTTGAAATCGCTGCATATATTCATATCTCATTCTAGTAATGTTATAATTATTTGTTAGAAACTTTTACGAATGTAACAAGATAATACGAAAAGTATACGGCCTCAATAAAATGTAGCAATGTGTACTGTAGTTGCTTTTTAAAAAGCAATTCTCGAACGTGGTTTTGATGTCCTCGACTCGGTTATTACCACTTCGTCCTGAATAATTAAGCCGGGCATTCGCAAAACATATCCGAAAAATTACAACGCATTTGGGGGCACATCTGGAGGCACTTTACATACATTTTACATGTGTGCTGTATGTGCGAAATGGGTTTTAAACTGTTAAGCCTGCAAATGGGGTATTTTCTTAGCATTGCGAACTGGATTGGGTAAAGACGAGCGCGCGAACTTTTGATGTTTTATTTATAAAAAAAAAACCTCGTCGAGGATTGGCAGGGCGTTTTTCTTTTTCTCTTGTAAAGCAAATGTCTTGTAGTTCCCTGGATGTTGTATTTTTGTTACGGTTATTTGAGTTTTGTACGTTACGAATTTTTGCTCTTTACGACGTATTTTGAATGAAAGGGGAGCGAGCATTATACACACGTGTGGGAAATTATTCAAAAATATGCAAAATGTTTGACTTTTTCATGTTTTTCCCCATGTTCGCAATTTCAGTGATTCTTCAATTTTCCTGATTTTTCCTGTTTAATTTATTTTTTTGTGGAAAATACATTTTTTGACATGTTTATATGAATATATCAATATCACTTTGATGTTGTTACGAATTAATAGCTTAACGCTCAAAGGTTTTTTTTGTTGTTATAAAGTTAGGGCAATGTCACTAGCTTTTAAGCTTTCTGATTAAAAAACAAATATTTACATTTTCATTGATATAATAGCAACATAATTGAATTGATTTTCTAATGTCCCAATCGCAATCCTGGCAAATCACATCAATATCCATGGAATATGATACCATGTTGCCCAATCGCTAAGGGTATCTTCGTTATTGAATGTCTATAGACTTAAACGAATACTTTTCGTCTTTGCCGTCGGGCTCTGGTGCCTCGGAGTGTTTCAATTTGATTACGTTTACTTTTGCGATCGGCTGTGGGGGCGGCGGTGTGGCGCGATGTCGGCCGGCAGCCCGGCGGCATCGTTGCCGCTCCCACCTCTCTCGATGAAGCGCGCTTTCGTCGAGCGCTTCCGATCCGGTTTTATTCGTCGCAGTGATTTTTGTGGGACGCGTTCATTTGTGATTCGTTTCGGCCGTCCTGCTGGGTTGTGTGTATCGACATAAATTGCGCGACGTTGCTCATTTGGATGTGGACTTATCGATCAAACTCTTCGGCGAGCATTTCCTCCACCACCTGCCCACCAAACACGAAATATACCTAAACTACGAAGGGAAGAGAAATACGGCAGTACTTTGCAATATTGTGCTTTTAGCTGTTTCTTCGGTGCCGAAAAATTGATGTAAATTGACGAAATGGAAAGGGTTGAAATTAATGTCGAATACTATTACGTGCGAACGCGTGCGCTAAAGTCAAATCGACTGTGACATCCTGCAGCGGCCTGTGGTGGTGGTGGATGTACGTGCAGATATGGCGGTATCAGAAAGAGGAGGAGATGGGGGCAAACCGTTTTCCGTTTTATTAATCGCCGGCGTTGGCAATTCGTCACGATTTATTGGCAATGGCTACTTTTTTGTTTGTCCCGAATCGCCAACCCTTTACTCGAAACGCTCGGTGTGGCACCAGCAGCCGTCATCAAAGCGTCGTTTGGGATGCGCAAAAACTCACCTCTACTGCGTCAAAATCACAATGGAAAGCAAAATGCCGCAGGAGCGCAGCGCCGACCCTGCCAGAGAACTAGCGGTGGAGGCATAAGAAGCCGATTATGACGAAATAATATTATTAGAGGCGCAGCAGGGGCGAGACACGTGCAAGCACGTCCGCCTGCCGGTTGGAGCACTCGCAGCAGCGAAGCAGGTCGCGAGCGGCGGGGGAATCGATAAAAAAGACGCAACGAACCGGCGAAAAATGAATGTCGTTCGCGTGAAGAAGTTGCCGCACTTTTGACTGGTGGCTCTCTTTAGCCTCAGCCTGTGGGTGTATCTGTTGTGTAGCGCAGCTTGCCTTGTGGCTGAAGCGCCCTTCTAAGGACTCCTCATATGCTTTTTGGAGCTGATGGTTGACAAGATGGCGGACGGACGGGGGGGACACGTGTCATCTGCAGCCTCCGGCCTGCTGACAGCGAGATGACATGCAAACATATTCATATATACAAAATATTTTTCATCCGCTGGGAACATCTGATTCGGTCCCCATATGCATATTTCAACATTTGGATTTAGATTGTCATGTTTAAACGGAAACACACAGTATGTTGACTGAACAATGCATTTCTTTTCTTTATTATGATAAAATCGACTTGGGTTCGATGTAATGCAATATTCTGTCTCCTTTGTGTTTCCAAGCTGTGACCCTTTCAAAGCGGGCGTTTTTAAGGCTTCACGCCAAGGTGTGAGGAGTAAGCCGTGAAATTGGAGTCGATCGGCACGTGCAGCAAAAAGTGGGATGACACATACCTGGGACATATTCTTCTGTATTCCGATCTCTTGCTTCGGTTAGCTTTAACTCAAATCAATGGAGGTGGTATTTTAATTTGTATTGTCCCCTGTACATGTTCACCGCAGACCAGACAATAGTCCCTCCCATCCCTTTATACTAAACCACGATCTCGTGGTGCTGGGCCGCGGACACAGTATATAGCTGAGCATGCTCCTGACGGTCGGTTAATTAATGTGGACATTAGTGCTCTGCTGGTTTATTCGCACCGACCAATGTGGTGGTGGTCGTCTCGCTGCCCGGCCATATCCCATAGCCCTGGACGGCTGAGTTCAAACGAAATGAGACCGCATACTGTATATTTACACAGAGTGAATATGCGATGTGTACTTTGTACTGTATTTTGTATGCTAACCAGTATTTAGGGGATGATTGTCTGTGGTTATTACTTCATATCATGGGCCTCTTGCCTTTGTAAGTTATATCTATATTCGTTCATTCATGCGATATCATTTCTTGCGTCCGTCACTTTCAGGTTATACGATGCGTGGTACTAAAATGGATAGGATTTTCGTTGGAAGTCGGATTGACATATTGATTTGTCAATCATACGCGTATTTTTACGAAAGTTGGTTCCCCCTAAAGCTTTTAGCTCTGTAATTGGAGCAAACACAACCTCATCCGTCACATACCGATATAACCCGACCGGTAAACAGACCGCCACGGTCGCGCGGCACTCGCCCAACATTGAAAGCGTTGGGTGTTTTATCAGGAAGCAATTTTACGTCCGTTTTAACGCTTTTTATATTGCGCATTTTACGGGGCGACATGCTGACATGCGACATAGTAGAACGCTCCGATAACACAACGCACGCGCTTGTTTTTTTTTTTCGAAGGTATTAAATTTAATTTCCCGCGCGTCCCATTTGCAGCTTCCTCTCCTTCCGCCCCACTTGGTGGCTGGATGTGCGTGATTTATAGCTGCTGTGGCTCACATGCAAAAATAGTTAAATGAATACGTCATCAAAAAGTGCAAATATGCCTAGGTGGTCGTGTGCGAATGCATGTGCCCGACCATGAAACTGAATCGCGTGCGCGCACGGTAGCAGAATTGCATCTTCAACGCGCTCGCGCGTGCGGCATGCGTGAACAATGTGTGTAGTGCGAAAGTGCATAATGCTGCATGCGCTGCTCAATGTATGCGTATGTAAACAGGCTGTGAGTGTGCTTAATTGACACGCGATTATGTGGTGCATGCGTGTGTTCTTTGTTGTGGGCATACGCGAGCATATTCATAAATTTAGGATTGTGTTACCCAAAGGGTGTTATACTCGAGAATCATATGGAATGACGTTTGTACAGGATAGATTGGAATTGGATAGAACTGTTCCAGTTGAAGATAGACTGAACAAGATGAATTCTCAGAGAGAGAGAGAGAGAGAGAGAGAGAGAGAAAGAGAAAGAGAGAGAGAGATCCTTTCTGAAAAGAAGATTCCCTAAACCTAGATGGGATTTGGTTAGATGCGTTAAACCATGATTGATACTGGGACCTGTCGAAGATAAACTGAAGAAAATTCATTTTTAAAGGGATGCTCTTTCTGAAAGTTCGTCTAGCTGAAAGGAGATCTTCTTGAACGGTAGCCTGGATTATATAGATGAAGTCCTTCAGATTGTTATATACATACATGATGAGGATAGTTAATACCAAAGTTCTCAACGGTAACCTTCTGCAAATTGGATTCTTCTGAAGCTTAAATTGTTATATAATAGATTAATGAAATGGAACGCCCCTGAAGTGAGACTAGGCTAGAGATGGAGGGGTATCTATTTTAGAAGTTGGACCACACATATAGAAAGAAGTTGATGAGGAAGATGGTGTTCATGGGTAAGGATTGAGTTCAGAGAGGGACCATTGCAATTGAACCTAATGTTTTAAAAACACTAGTGTACGAGACATTTAAAAAGTTGATGTGTAAACATGTTGAAATTGCGGATGTTGTTTATCCGTAGCATACAGTCATGTGGAACACATCGTGGGCAAACATCAAACGGAATTTCAGGTAGATTGAAAATATTGAAATCTGACTGCGTGTGCCAATTGTTTGTTCACCAAAACGCTGGAAAATGGAGAACTGTTCAAATACGGCAGGAAATTTGCCAAATTGGAAAAATAGGGAAATTGTTTCCACATTTCATGCAACGCAAATGATGGAATCTTTATGAAAACGCTCTGGTAGATATCAGTAAATAACTGTCAGCTATCTAGAAAAAAACTATCGTTTAGAATCTAACCTCATTTACACAAATTACATTGAGTTATGTTATGTTGATTGCAAGTTATACTCAACGGAGACTGGGTTAGAATTTTTATAGTAGCATTTCGAAATCATTGGTGACCAAGCTTCACTTCTTAAAAGCCGGTTTGACCGAGATGAAACTGAGGAAATCTTCTCACAAAAATTATTGCGTTATTACGTTACCTCCACGGCGGGCGCTCGCTCATTAATTTGTTTTTCATGCAGATTAATTAAAACGCGATTGTATTTGGTGCGCGCAAAAAGGAGCTCGCGGGAGATGAATGCGACGTTTTTTAAATTAGAAAACAACGCGAAGAAGAAAAAAACGAGCAATAAAATGTCGCGTAGTCAGTCGCAGAGTGTGGCCGTCTGAAACCGGCGCTATGCCTCTGCACTAATTAATGCCGCAGGAAACATCATCGCGACATTTCTACATTCCGCGCAGCGGTCGCGTCGCAGCACCAGCAGCAAGCAACATGGCAATGCAGTCGGATACCGGCTGCTGGGCTAGAAATATTTCTCCAGGCTTTGTTCGGCACGCGTGTATAATCGTCTAATTGCGCGATCGCCTCAGCCGGATGATGGAGAAGTTGCTCGGAAATGGCGTCCCCCCCAGCAAAGGTTGCTTTATTTTACGTGATATGGCCAGAAAAGCTTTAAAAGCAATATTAATACGAAAATGCTTAAGTCAAACTAAATTATGTTGGACAGAAGTTGGTTGGACAGGTTAGGAAGATCTGAATGAACTCCTGAATCATCGGATACATCAGGATACCACCAGTATGGAGGTGCTTTCGAAAAGTTGATTTTGATTAGTAGCTTTTAGGAGTTTTCAATCTTACAGAATTATCTTATCAGTGAACAGAAATAATTTGAACGAATGAAAAATGTTTTGAGCTGGAAGTTGCTAAACAACAGCACATAATGAATTTGTGTGAGTGCTGGAGTCGTTTGCAGCAGCAAGGGGAAGAGAAGTCTTCAAAATTTGCTTTGATCTGATAAGAATAAAGTTCGTCTAGATAGAGGGGGCGGGTCCCTCTAAAAGTGTGAATACAGTTCTGAATGGGATCATTCCTGCCAGTTAGTTGAACCAGATGCATGTAAAAACAATCGTCCCAATGATTTTGGGTGAGTCCAGGTATCATTAATACAGGAAATGTTATGCAGATCATAGATGAACAAGGGAATCAGCTCTTCTGATAGGAACTACGAATGAAAGCTTCGGAAAAATAAGATTATGTTAATTATGTTAACCCTACGCAATATCTGTTTGGAACCCTTCATTTTGGAGTTAACTGATATATGCCAGCACAAATTAAGGAATGATTATTGCAACTAATCCAACATTTTGAATCTACTATAAATAGAAGCTTGCATAACCACTGCAAAATTTGCATACGAACAAAATCCGCACCGCGAAGCGCAACGTTTCGGCATGATAGCTGCAATAATTTACATTAAAATCCAATTAATATTACGCACGCTTTGCAGGCGGTCTGCCACTGTCGGTGCCATAATATTTAGCGAACGCCACACCATCGCGCATCATAATCTGTTTTTTTTTTATCTCTGCATACCGCAACAACAACACTGCGAGCGATTATTTGCCGATTGGTGGCTAACTTGTTTTCGCATATTTAATGAGATACGTTTATCAATTTGCGCTTTTACTTTATTTATCGCTGATAGTACTTCACATGATGTGTGCGTTACGTACGTATGCTTTGGGGGAAACAACAGCTTCGCAGAATTTCGCATTTCGGCGCAATATGCGATAAGAAAATGATGAACTTTCAGACGGATGCGAGTGATGATGTTTTTGTTGTGAGAGACGTTTGACGCGATTTCCCCGAACACTGGAGTTATCGACATGAATGATGCATGAAGGCGCGCAGTTTTCTTATCAATCCGCTGTGTGTATTTGTGTGCGGTGTGCCGCAAGACAATTTGTCATGTCATGTGCGAAAACCGCCAAGGCGTTATCGGTGTTGATTGAAATTGCAAAAGAGTCGTTCTCATCCGAGCAAATAACTGCGTTGATAAATCAAGCGAAATATCGTCGATATTGTCAAGTTTAAAGTACGGTTTTTTCGCCGTCATCCTCATGACGAGTGGGCGTTGAGTTGACGGGCGATTGATGAGCCCGAAAGACGTGCGGCAATGTGACTTGAAGAGGAGGAAGTGGAATGGGTCGGAAACAAAGAGAGGATGTGTCAATACTCAACGGCCCATACACTGAATTAGTCAATTTACGTCCGGTTTGGTTTCGGTCGTCGTGTTCAGGCTAACATTATCATTAAGGTGTTTTCTAGAATTTCTATGAGTTTATGATCAACTTTATATCATTGTCGCATTCTGGGAAATCGCACTATAACCTTCAGCACGATGAAAACATATGGAAGATTCCAAAAATTTAGACGTTGATAACTTATAGAGATAGTTGGACGGCACAGAAAATTTGGCCCAACTGACAGAATCGGCAGAATAGTCGGTTAGTGTGAATCTGGATGGTCCTTTGTCGAAAGGGAGAAGCGGGTAGTTTATAAAATCTTATTTTGATTCTAACTATAGTTGAAGTCTTGCCTCGTTGTGATGCTCGGTCTCGTCAGTTCATGGCAGTTAAGCAACGACGGCGACGGAGGGAGCTCGTTGGATATGTGACCAGGAGACCCCTAGGTTAGGTTAGGATAAGTGACCAGGAGACCCCTAGGTTAGGTTATGATAAGTGACCAGGAGACCCCTAGGTTAGGTTAGGATAAGTGACCAGGAGACCCCTAGGTTAGGTTAGGATAAGTGACCAGGAGACCCCTAGGTTAGGTTAGGATAAGTGACCAGGAGACCCCTAGGTTTTCCCGTTCAGCAACCAGCTGCGGTGCCGCCTCCTCGAGTCTGTGGTAATAACAGTCTGTGGTTGCAACAGTCTCCGTAAAAGAATTATGCACAGAGAGTTTCGAGCACAATACACATAGTGTAATTCCATCAGTAGCGGAACTAGGTGAAAGATACTTGGCCCTTACACCACTACACTGGTGGAAAAAGGTTGTGGGTAATATATAAAGTTAATCTTTTGTACATTTGTTTCTTACATCGACATATATAAACTTTATTGGACGTCATAAGAAAAACCGCGTACTACCTCATCTCCTATCTCATCTGATTTTTTATCATTTTTATTTTATCATCATATTGGGAAAACACGAACAGGAACACTGATCCTATAAATCCTTTTTTGGCACCTACACAGAACCTCGAACGCGGTCGGAAGCGTGTTTGATAGAAGATCCCGAGGATGATGCCCCAACTTTTGAGGTAGTGTATTAATTGAGTATGTGTTTTGTACCCACTCTTTCTGCCGCCATTTGCGTGCTGGTTAATCCGCTTACGGCTGCAGCAAACTTTGTTGAGATATGTGCTATTTTCCACCCTCTCCTCGCTGTACTCGTAGCTGTCTGAATGCCATCCCCCTAAGCGCGTTCCGGGCATGCTATGCCAGTGACAGTATTAGTTGTTACAGATGGTGCTGGCTGGGCGCTTGTTTAGTGTGGCGCCGCACTTGCGACTAGCACGAACACGTCGTGGGTGATACATTGATTAAGAAAGTTATAATAGCCAGTTCGCCGAGTTCGTAATGGAGTTTTTTTTTCTCCTTTTTTCGCTGGTCTGCGGCGACCGAGATCTGCTGAACTGGGTCCGGCAGTCTTGCACAAGTCAACTCTTATTTTCGGTCATTTGACATACGACCATTCCCGCGAGTGGGTTTATGGATCGAATGGGACGTTTTACGCTCTTTTTATTGCAGCAGCTTAGGCGCGCATTCGCGAATGTAAGCCGATTTTCGCTGTAAGTCGTTCTCTGATCCCACCGGGAGTGGGATGTGCGCGTGCATTGGGCGCAATGCAGGCGGTCATGCGATCCACGTAGTGGTGGGCGTAGGTGTAGGTTAGGTTTGTAGCACAGTGGTGCGCGCGGGACGGGTTTTTGGGTGTCAGCTATACGACGCAGCGCGCGCCTATCCTGTGGCATTAGCCATAATAGCTGGAAGGCAGGCAGGACGCTAAAAGCTCGTGTCATGGCTGGCTGGGTAACTGTTTCAGTTGGCTGCTGTTTCGTACACTGCTCCATACTAGTAGGGAACACTGCATGTACTATCTGTGTACGGTTAGAGTAAATCGCTATTGATGCCTGTCTCTAAGTATTATCGACGTAATTCGAAGCGATTGTAATTTTGCCGAGCATAATTCAGTAGGAACTATCGTAACTTTTTCAAACGGATCAAAATCATTTCTATATTAGTAAATCAATAGGAGGACTATTGCTTACCATATCAAATGTGGACATCCCTTGAGAATACTATTAGAAAATTCAAAATAGTACGAATTCAAGAGTCAAAGTCGGATTTCTAGGAGTTGTAGGAAGGCTTGAATTATGAAAGGTGATGCCAAAATGGAATTTAACCTCATTAAAACGTCATAGATCAGCGCACTGCAGGCGTGGCTATCGCGTAATTCGTGCAAATTCGCAATTAGGCGCGTAAATTCTGCACAGCAGTGGCACAGCGTTGAAATTGGTAAGCTTTGCGGCGCGGTGCACTGAAGGATGGTATCTTCGTCATCAGCCTGTCGTGCCCTGTCGACATATCATACCGGGATAGTAATATATGAAAGCCTACCGTTTACCTCCGTTTGCCTTGCGAAATACAGGGAAACGTTGAAATATGAAATCTATGAAAAGTAAATCTGTAATTGAGTGCTTTTAGAAAGATACTTGAATATGTCTTTAGACTTGGATCCTACACGGTTATACCGTGCATAGTTACAGGGTAACTACTATGAATGTCGGGGTGCTTACTACCTGTACCAGTTTACTTTGTGGACTACTTGCAGACTAACAAAATAATAATTGCATCACCAGTGGATAGACAATATATCCCTACATGTTTACGCGTAGAATAGGAATTTACGACGGTATGTTCTCCCCAAGTAATTTATGGAAGCGAAATCCCTACAGGTTTCAGTAGAGTAGAAACTTTTAACACTTGTTCCCACAGAAATATATTCTCAAGAAGAAGTCTCAACCTTCTATCCAAAATACAGAATACCAACCTAGGGTATAATAAATATTCTTCACATAGGCAATTTGAAATGTACAGATTCATTTTTTATTTATAGATGACTTTATAGTGGTCTTTATCGAATAGATGAATTCTGTTGGGTAAATATTCATCTTACACCCACAGGAATAAATTCTGAAGGAAAAATCTGCTGCTACTACCACCTTGTCGCAAATGTTGAGATTCATTGCTTAGTACAGTCGTATAATATAGTAAAAGTGAATCGAAAGTAGTAGATTTACCGATGGAATAATCAAATGTATGTAATGTGATTTTATTGACTGCGAGGTGATGTTGATTTTGTAAGAGTTGACAATAGATTGGCGCGTGGAGGAAGTTGCCGATAAAGTTTTAATTCCGATGGAAGGTGAAATTCATCAGTATTGGCACACCGACGCAGGAGTAATCGCATAGTCTCTCTATGTGCGGCGCATTACGTTACCTTCGCCGACGCAAAAGCATTTTCTCAGATCTCATTTACAACGCTCTCGCGAGCGCCGCGAATATGATTAAATTAGAGAATGCGACGAATGCTAATCGAATCGAATGAAGCGCGTATTGCCGGCAAAAACCGTGGCGCCTCAAGGCTGTGTGTGCGCGCGCCGCGTCAACTGGGTGCCGTCACCGTCGTCGGCCGTGTTGTTATATTCACGAACACACTTTTCATCGAATTATTTTGCAAACTTCACTTGTTGCACGCGACGACGCGACTGCTGGACTTGAACCTGACTCAATCGCCGTGCAGCGCTTTGGACGCAAGCTTATAAAACGCACGAAAAAGCGCAATTAATGACCGGTTTGTGCGCGTGGTTGGCTAATTTTGTTTGCACTCGCCGTGCGACAAAATGCGCCTTTTCGAACACAGAACCACACATCAAAAACAACGCGATGCATTTCAGTCGCGCATTCTGACGCCTCGCTCGCGTAAGGTTAAAGTTCGCCGGTTTATATCGCGAACCGCTTAATGCCAATTAAAACTTTCAGTCACGCCATTCGTAATAAAGTTATCGTTGTTTGTCGCCTGTGAAGTACAAAAGAGTAAATATCAACGCCAAAATGTTGATAATCTTGTTTCACCCTTGGTTAAAGGGTAAATACATGAGTCATATTTACTTGGAACTTCTGACTTCTGAAAAATACTTTTCTGCTCTTAAACTATTTTTGACACTTGCACCAGAATTATATCCATATTTGAAAGAACGTCGGTTTATTAGGTTAAACAATCGGAAATTCCACTTTATTATAGAACCGTTATCGTCAAGAACAATTGGTGTAATTGTTTAGGAGGCGAGTGACATGCCAAATTCAATTGAAATTAATTAGCTGCTGCTATCTCATAGCATCACTGTCTACTCACTTCGTTCTTATCAGATTTGTTTATTGATTTGCAATATCTCATGGTTTTACTGCATATAAACGTTTACTTACTACATCTCCATGTTTTTTTTATTAAATCCTAAAGTTTTATAAACTCCGTGTATTGCCTTTTATCACAAATAAAGGTTTGCTAATAAAATAACTAATCAAATGTGGCACTAAATAATATCATATTTAATACTCGATTGTTTTTTTTTTGTTGCTGGTTTTGGATACGATTCGGGAAATTTAATGAAATCGTTAAACGCTTGATTATCAACGAAGCGCGCTTTACGTAAAATGTAAATGTTTGCCTTGCGCTCGTGTGCACAAAGGGTAATTAAATGCGAAAATATGTACACAAAAGGGAGCTGCATATATATTGCTCGGTTAATTAGGTTTTTTTTTTCGGCGTAATAAATGTTTGCTTTAAAATTTCATGTACGTTAATTTAAAGTGTTTGGGCGTTTTTTTTTTATTTGTTTAACGATGCTGTAGATTATTAAACTTCTTTTTAAATACGAAGAATTTGTATATTTTCAATTCTATTTACTAAACTTTGCATCCCTATCGTAAAGATAGATACAGGTCCCTCGTCAGACCTTCGAGAGTGTGGTAGTTTTAGTTAAATGTGCTGGTTTAGGTGAAGGTGCTAGATTTTGATTTCACGCATTTTCCATTTGTATATCTCAACATATTTTACTTCAAAAGAATGCCCTACCCCTACCTTCTTGTAACGTTATAAATGTATTTTGTAAACATTTAGTAATAATCTGCTGGGAATTAAATTTTGATTTTTTATGAGAATTTGTTTAGGTTGTGTTGTATTCGCATGAATTCACTACTTGCATCCCTATCATCTAGATAACCAGACCTACATTTGTTTCCCGCGAGACCCTCTGAGGTGTGAAGTATAGTTACATGGTAGTTTAAATTGAGTGTGTTGGTTTGAAAGTTTAGTAGTGGAAGTTGTTGGTTTTTGGAT
>JAODAC010052162.1:0-11278 GCA_027575185.1 Mimaenictus wilsoni
GTCGCTAACGAAGATTGTTTTAAGAATTAAAGTTAGTACGTTATTGAACTTGGTCGGGTTTACTTGTCTCCATCTTTCTCCACATAGTTTCAGAAACGGGTAGTTTATATATTTATTTTATGAAATCGGAAATTTATAAAATCATGAGTCGGGTTCTGTTGCGTTCAAATGCGGTTTTTCCGCACGTTATGGAGTGTAGAACCATATGTATTGCAGTAAACGTGCGTCAAAACCGTTAGGAACTGCCTTCATCAAGCAACTAACGAAATGTTCTATTCCACGACCTTTCATTTTCGTCGTTATGGCCTCTTATTATTAAGATTTATACATTACGAAGTATAATAAAGAAAAACGTTGCAAAACCTCATAAAGTTTTATTATATTGCCTTAGAACAACCCGAATCATTGGAAACAAAAATTTACATAACTTTAAATTACTTTCCAAATAACAAAATAAACGTTATAAAGCCTTTCAAAATCTCCAAAATGAATCTACAAACCGCGCTCAAAACCTTGCAAAACCTCAGAAAACATTGAGCCTTATAAGGATATTTTCTGAGGATATTTTCCAAATAACTTCCAGAAAACTTAATGATGAAAATCACTATTTCAGTAGATAACTTAATGTTAAAATGTTATAATCAAAAAATACATAATGTTAAAGCTAAAGAAAACTTTAAATCTAATTTTCAACATTAGCAAATGTTACAAAAAAAAAACTTGAAATTCCCAATTTGCGTTAAAATTAATGCATAACACCCAACCAAATGAAGCTAAATAAAGACATTTATCATTGTACAACATGTACAACATGTAAAATCGTTTAGCAACTTCTAAAAACTCGCAAACATGTCACTATTTTTACCGAATTTAACATAAACTTCATTATTCCGTATTTTAACTCAATTAATTAACTTGACAAACTTTTAAAGTTATAAACTTTCGAGAACATAATACATTTGTGACGAAATATGAACCACATGAGACATTGGGAGATTCATTACAACTAAATTTGCACAAGCTGTTCAAGTCTAACATTACATGCGAACGAGTGGACAAGTGAAACGTAACTGCATCCATTCATGCACGTTTATAGTACAAATATTTTGCAATTTTTACTACTTTCGTGTTTTAATAGGTGTTAATCATTTTAATTAAAAGTCTCTTGAGTTTTATTGATATAGATCAACTTTTACTTACTTTAACCTTAACTATTACAATTTCAAATTTCATGTTTATGTCGCCTTATTTATGGAGTTGCTCAGCTGCGTGCACTCTCGCAGCCTTAATTTTGACTAAAAATGAAAAATCGTAAGAATTTTATAAAGTTGATGAAATTGTATTGAATATGACGTCAAATATTTTCAAGAAACAGTTAAAATTACATATTTATAAACAGTTTTAAAGTGAAATTACGTGATTCGCATGAAATTTTGACTTAAAAATACGTAAAAATGATGTAAATTAATATTTAATTAAAAACAATTGACGTCATATTCTAGAGAATTAATTGTCTAATAAACAAACCATAACTCAATCATATCAGTTCAGTAGAATTTTCTCAATCGTGCACGCAAAAACCAAAAACGGGAAAAATGCGTTATGGGTGGGTAAATCTAAAAAACTATATTCTTTTATGAACTTTATGAGCTATAACTTTATAAATACCACAGCTATCTACTTGAAATTTTCATGAAGCATATTCAAATAGCAATTTGACATGATAAATGAAGTTTCCTCTTATGTTATAACAGATTTCCTTAAATAAATTGGCGAAGATGGGATTTTATTGCCGTATTTACAATTATCAGTGCATTGCGGTGAATTCGCGTGCATTATAAACGTGCATAAATAAACGTTATTCTTATAAAATATTCATCTGAAATTCAGCATTTCCCCAGGTTGTGTCTCTCTTTATTGATTTAATCACAAACAATGAGCTACATTCAAATTATTCGTAATTCTCGATATTGGCGACATCTATCTTTTAATAGGTAAACTTTTACGACCCATTAGTTCAATACTTCACCAATTGAGGTCGGTACATGCATTAAAACCAAATATATTTTTAAATTTTAAGTAATATCAATGTTGACAACGATTACAATCTAAGTATACGAGAGGGAAGTAATACATTTTAATGAATTATGAACTAATAGAGTATATTTCATAAAAATTCAAGACATCAGTCTTAGGCACATTTTCATTTGTAATTGTATTTCTTTTAATATTTATTAGAAAACAAGTGAGCAAAGGCACAATTGAATTTTTGATAGATTATATTAAATGATCCAGCTCAGTTAATACCCAAAAAAAGAAAGTTTAGTGATGTGACGTGATCACAGGGCTTGATTATGCATAGATTACAGCGCGAGAGAAATGGAGACGATGCCGAATCTTTGGGAAGTTTATAATTCTCGCGTTTCTAGATCAGATTGCATATATCATCAGGTTTCCAACGCGCTACATGAAACGGAATTCTTAACAAGATTCCCAACGTATCACAGCACAGTGTACGCTGGCGTCGACGATAGAAAATTCCATCTCAGAAGAAGCGTCGCATCTGCTAATCCAAGCAAACGAAAACGCGTCACTCATTCGCGCTAAAATAATTCAAATATTCAAGGAATAGCTAAACAGCGCACGGCTCTGTTTGAAGCCGATCAAATGCGTGAATACTAATGTATTTTAATGTCACATGATTTCATTTTCAAGACGGGACAGATGAGTTAGTTTCACTTTTGATATAGATAGATTTCGCTCGCTCCAAAAGGCTGACGTAGGACTTGAAAGAGTTGAAGAGTGGGAGTTGAAAAAGACGTCTTGAGGCCTCCTCTTTGAGCACTTTGATAATTTTGTTTTTACTGTTCGTTAAACTTTTGTTCGTTTAAATTGAAGCGAATTAATTGCAGTTTTTTTTATTGGGGACTATTTGAAACTGCTGAACCTTATCGAAAGGCTAATGACTTAATTTTCAATCCGATAACTTTCGAATTCTTTCTTCGATTGTTGGTTTTGTAATCAAGTGCGCAAGTGTGTTTAACAATAAGATTGTCATACTTTGGTGCGGAATTTCATAACACAATAAAGGCTAATAGGTTTTAAGTAATTGCTCCTTTTTAAATCTCTTCTAATAAAAGTGCAATTACTTAATTCGTAACTTTATTAGCACGTGTCTTTATTAACCTGTTCTGGGCAGAACGAGAACGATAATGATGTTGAAGAATTAGTTTGAAACTATTAGAAACTAGGATTAAGACGATTAAAAGAGAGATTGTTTGCATTTATTTAAATCAACTTTCTTTTCGTTAGATTTGCAATATGAGCATGGTGTTGCAAATAATTCTTGCTAATTGACTAATAAATGGATCAATTAATTAATTTAATATTATCACTTTTGAATATATCACTTTTAATATAACACTTTTGAAGTCATAATGGAAAGAAAGCTTTTTGAAAGGACAAAAGTTGGATGTATTTAACGATAAATCAATTGAGACTAATCAAATGCATTTCCTAAGAATTTACGACGATTTGTACCATGATTATAGCTTTGTAGATAGTAAATTAGTATTTTATGCTCTACTTTAGTCGCGCCCAAGGCGCTGATTGTGAATGCAATCGGAAAATTACAAATTATATGACGCGAACGGAAAAACATTGTAATTGGGCAATTTGCACAAACATGCAAGAAGTTAAATGTTTGACGAGATATAAATTTAAACATAATAAATGTCATAGAAAGTGATTTTATCTAGAAAATCATATCTGAGTCCTCATTAACGGAGGAACATTATTTATCAGTTCGAGAAATTCAAGTTTTCACGTTTTCAAGTTTTTTTTTCTTGGGTACTATAGCCACAAATGTTATGAATTTTGGTTGACATTTTAATTAATAAATAATAAGTAAAGTGCAATTTTTTCACATTAAAATATTGATTTTTAAGGTAATAAGTTACTAAGTTAAGTTGGATTGGTGACTTTTTTATACCGCCTCTTTTTGTGAATTGATCAGCTGCGTACACTCTATCGTCTTTAGTTATGATCGAAAATAGTATGGCAGGAATTTTTTAGAAAGTATGTGAACGTTGCTTGAATATGACGTCGAGTGTTTTTAAGAAAATGCTAAAATTGTATATATTTACAGAGTTTTTATTTTAATATTCATTTTTTCGCATTCAAAATTGACTTTAAAATAAGAGAAAAATATAAATATAAATATTTTCAAAAAATAGTTACCGTCATATTCTAGAGAATTTAATTGTCTATAAAACGTAGTATTACTTAGTTAAATCGGTACAGATTAATTCTCTTAATCGTGTACGCAATGGAGAAAAACGATGTAGGGAGAGAAATGTTGAATTGGGTAAATGTACGAATATAATATTTTTAATTAGCTTTCTGAGCTATAACTTCATAAATACTGCTATTATCAACTTGATATTTCGAGGTAATATTCTTAAATAGTTTAACTTTCGATTAAGCCTATTATTCGACTCGTAAATGAGGTTTTCACTTCTTTAAAGTAAAAAATCCACATGAAACCAAGAAACTGTATCTCTTTCTGTTTTTTTAGTTTCTCTGATGATTTATATAAAACTCAATTTAAATATCAATAACAATTAAAGTTAAATAACTAAACAATACTTTGTTACAAGTGAATCATCAAAAGTATAATCAACATTGTGAAATATTACAATTATGTGACAAGTATATCACAAACACACAAATTTATTTGTGAAATATAACAATTACCGACTTATTTCTGTGGTGCGGCTTTGTATAATTATGAAAATTATTTAAACAGACTTTCATTAAACCGATAAATTTGATAAATTCAACCACATAGTTTTGTCTTTTTAGCAAAACTATGTGGAATGAAAGTTTTAAAACCTTCAAATACCAATTTATCAAAGCAAAATATGTGAAAATAAGAGAGGAGAGAACAGCAATAACCACAAATTGTGATTCGCATTAAGTTAAGAAAGAGTACTACGAATTTTATATAAGTGCACTAGTATTTTGAGATAATTTGCGATAGAGATTAAGGTAAAGAGTAGTTTTTTATTGGGAGATAACGAGAGAAAATTTCTATAATTCAACACAAGCCTTCGATAAACCAGTCTTTAGATGGAAAAATAATCATTTTCGGTCGTGACTTGGCGTCAATTACGTTGAACAAGGTTTGTGAATGTCAAGGGTAATCATGGAGACTTAAGTAATATTTACTTTGTCTTCGTTACAGCAGTTTACGGCAGCTAATATAATTTTGTTGTAATTTTGTAATATTTTCGTTGATTGGGCAATAATAAAGATATTGTTAGAGATAAAAAATATTGTAATATTCCGTTTTTCTTTATATTTTGGGTGTTATAAGAAAATTTATATAAAATTATTAAAATTTAAAAAGGAAATTGTTTCATTTCTTGGTTTTGGTTAATTTATTGATTTATAATTTTGAAAATCGTTCTTTTTTGCCTGTTTTAGAATATTACAAATAAGTATTTCGACGTTCATCTTGGTATCCAATATTGGTATTTACATACTGGGTATATTAATAATCAATAGAGATATGATCATCTTTGCACCTTCGCAACGTATTTTAAATGGGAACAATCAAACTATTTTTTGCCCATATCTTGGTCACATTACGAGGTATTTACTTGAAATATTTATTAATGCATTTCCTTCGATTCTACATCGAACCATGAGAAAATTGGCTGGGTATTTTAGGTATTTCCAAAATCGAAACTTTGCATGTTGCTTATATTGGTCATTTTACGATGCGGAAAGAAAATGACGAAAAGAAAACGATAATGAAGATAATGAAATCTAGAATATGATATTGTATGTGTGAAAAAAAGAACGAAAGCAAGAAAGAAAGAAAGAGAATAAAAAGAAATTTTAAACAATTTCTCTCCATTACGTTTGTAAAATAAGTCTGAGACACATTGGCAGGTGATGAGAACAACTACCATATTTTTTTGTTACGCACACGCACAATTCACAGGATAAATGTTATCTAATAAAATTACGACGTTGCTTCGAAGCGAATGAGAAAATTGAATTCGCAGTTGCTGCAAAATGAAGCGAACAATGTGGAAGAATCAATGATGACGCTCGTAAACTGCATAAATTGCATAAGAACCTCGTGAGATTGACTTTGGCTACGCTCTGAGCTCTTGTTAACTCCAACAAGACTCATATTAATGTCTGTGTGTCTTATTAATGAGTTATTGTCGGCATTTACTCATTTTTCTTTGCTGGAATGTGTGAGACAAAATGGTGCAAAATTGTTACATACATACAAATATTGTTTCATCAAAATATACACATACCTTGAACGTTTTTTTTTTTCATAATTTTTTAGTTAAAACCAAAAATTAAAAGTTTATAAAACAATCAAAGAATTATTGTGATTTTCCGCAAATTATTTCTTACACTATACCGCCGTGAATGTTTATATGACCCAAATTAGTCCAAATTTTGTGAACCCCAATTTTTTGACTTGGTACAGGTGCCCTACAATGTTTAATTTGATTATCAATCGCACTTTCATGAGTTTTTTTTATTTTGATACCACTTTCAATGCAGATTAACTCTTTATTTAACCTTTTCTCCTATAAGCACCGACTCGATTATTAATTTCTTCTCATCAGCGAATTCCACAGTGAATTTGTAATATTTTTGTTGAAACAGCTTGAGGTACACTCTTCTAGTTTCGGAGAAAATGGAGTGAATATGTTCCTTTATGGATTTATGAATTGAAAATTTCAAACTTTAATTGACATTTTTGGGCACTTGTGCCGAGTGAAAAAATTGGAGCGTGTAAAATTTATACTAATATGGGTCATATAAATAACATATGTAAAGGAATACATAAACATCTTAATTAATTAATTTTGTAAAAAAATTTAAAATTAATTTTGTAAAAAATAATTTATTTTGACACAATTTCCAACAGTCCTTTAAATACCAACTCGATTATTAATTTCTTCTTATCAGCATATTCCTCAGTGAATTTGTAATAGTTTTTATTCAAATAGCTTGAGGTACACTCTTTTAGTTTCGGTGAAAATGGAGTGAATATGTTTTTTTATGGACTTATGAATTGAAAATTTCAAACTTCAATTGACATTTTAGGGCACTTGTGTCGAGTGAAAAAATTGGAGCGTGTAAAATTTGTACTAATATGTATAAAACAACATATGTAAAGAAATGCATCAACATCTTAATTAATTAATTTTGCAAAAAAATTTTAAATTAATTTTGTAAAAAAGAATTTATTTTGATATTAAACACACTTTCCAACAGTCCTTTAAACACCGACTCGATTATTAATTTCTTCTTATCAGCATATTCCTCAGTGAATTTGTAATATTTTTTATTGCAACAGCTTGCGGTACACTCTTCTAGTTTTGGAGAAAATGGAGTGAATATGTTCTTTTATGGACTTATGAATTGAAAATTTCAAAGTTTAATTGACATTTTTGGACACTTGTACCGAGTAAAAAAATTGGAGCGTGTAAAATTTGTATTAATATGTGTCATATAAACAACATATGTAAAGGAATACGTAAACATCTTAATTAATTAATTTTGTAAACTTTTTTTAATTAACTTTGTAAAAAAGAATTTATTTTGATATTTTATACAATTTCCGAAAGGAAGACTGAAAATATTCAATTCTAGATAGCTATACAAATCTATAGAGTCCAAAATGCTAATTCACACGACGGTTTGGTATATTAGACCACGAAATGCTTCCATCGATTCTAATTATTCCATTGTTTGTTAAGATAGTTGAGATATTCACGAACAAAGAGAAATGCAAATTTGATTTTAGTATTCATACAATCATGGCATTTTTTTTTGAACTGTTGAAAGCAAATAATTGAATACTTCCCACCAAAAGCAATTAGTTGACAATTGGTTTACATTCGACGTCGGCGCCTGGTGTTTCTGGTATGGTTTGGTATTAATTATGCATGGCGTGGAATTTTGTTTAGGTTTTTTGAAACTGGCACTGGCACACAAAAGGATGTTGTGACTTTGTTGCGGCTCCGACTGTGCTGTGGGCTCCGTGTATTGCTACAGTTTCCAATACATTTGCATAATTTTACTTTCCTTCTTTGTATGCGAGTGTGCAAGCTATTTTGCCTGTGAGTACATCGACAATTGTTGAATTGTCGAATTGAAATGACGTTTTTTATTTCTGGTTGAAAAATAGTCAACATTAGTTGATTTGTTTGAGGTTTTTTTAGACTTTACAGTGGGAGATTTTCCTTAGAAATGGAATAAAGTGCGAAAAAAAACGATTAAGGATGAACTATTCATTTTTAATTTAATTATATTTTTATTCAAAAAGTTAAAGAAGAGCTTAAATGTTTAAATGCTTTACAGTTTTATTTAATTTGTACTGTGGCGGTCTCTAACCGCGGTACCCATACGAAGAACAAACAAATATCAACATCCGTCGAAATCCTAATCATCCAGACATAAACATCCCGAATGCTGAGGCGTCGAAATCGTCACCGTGACATCGTGACTCTCACGTTTTCGCTGTGACAAACAGAGGAATGGTCACTTCATCTCCTCCATCATTGATGCCCTTCTGGGTATAAATAGTCGACCAATTCCCCACAATCGGTAAGTAATCCGAGACTCCCGTATCGGTAGCCGTTTTCACCTGCGAGTCCATCTTCAGCGGCCATATTCAGCAGCCAGTCCACGGCCACTGGCAGTCCGTCATTCAACTAGGGATGTCAACTTTTCACGAAGTATCGATACTTTTTGATATCGATACTTTTAAAACTTCGATACTTTCGATACCCAAGTATCGAAGAAAAGTATCGATACTTATTGGTATCGAAAATACACATTGGCGCCATCTGCTAATGCATTTTCAAATTATATTTTACTCGTTCTTCCAGTATATTATCGTCCAAATGTTTCTTTAGGTTACTTCATGGGAGTTCCATTTTGAGAATGAAATATATCGCCGTAATTCCTAAGTAATATAATTAATAATTTTAAAATTACCAATTGAGTAAATTAAGGAATTGACTTTGAAGAATCGAAACTTGTAATACTCGGATTGCGACGAATTGATAAAATCTGAAAGTGTAGAGAATATAACTTTCTTCAAAATTATTTTGGATTATAGCATAAATAGCATAATTTGGGTATTAATTACCAAATGTTTCACGATTGTTTCGTGCATTACGTTTTACGAATTATACTCATTCCTCGCTGTCCGTTCCTGCGTTCTCGAAAGGATCATACATGTCTTCTCACACAATTCGCTCATTTCAATATCTTAAATTAGTCGTCGTGTTTGTTCATGTTAAGTGATTAACAGATGGCCTCAGTGTAGGAGCATGTCAAAAAGTATCGAAAATCACTAATGCGATACTATCGATAAGTATTGAAAATGAAAGTATCGATAAAAATCGATAAGTATCGATACATGATATCGATACTTATCGATACCGATACTTTTTTGACATCTCTATATTCAACTACGATCTGAACCGACGCCAGCCGATCGCTTCCGCCTGGATCTCCACACTTATCTCTTCTATTATAACAAAAACAACCCCGCAAATCTAAAAATATATGAATAATCCTAAAATAAGTGAAAGAAACGACAAAAGATAACGATTTTCAATTTTATGCAACTATACAAGATCAAATTGAAAACAAATTGAATTTAAGAGTAACTAATTCCTTTGTAACTTTCAATAGTTGTGTACAAATTTGACAATAACTATTACAAAAGAATACGAAACAAACAATTTCAATTTATTCCATAGCAATATTCCTTTCCTTCTCTCTTTATTTCTTTCTTACTTCCTCTTTTCTTTCTTGCTTTCTTCCTTGAAACTATTTAAAATGGAGAGACCCTGAAAACGGCCGTTTTTGCAATGGAAATGATAAAAATCGACTCGGTTTTGCTTCTGTAATGCAAATTGATAATTGCATGGTACATCTGTGTTGAAAATCCCTACGTACGCCATGCGAGGCGTGTTGAAGCGAAGCAGATCGGATAAATGTCACTATTTGAACTTAAGACCTTTCTTTGTGCCTCTGCATATTCCTTCAATGCAGAAATTGCATATGTTTACTTTAACAAATCCCAGTTACAATCACGTTCTCCTCAATTGCAAACGTTTCCAGCGTAAAATAAATAGTTTCAACGTAAATTTGATGAGAACTTGTTTAAAGAATCAGTTATCAAGTATAATAGAGTAACAAAGAGTAAAAGTAAATGTAAATACGGTTTTGTTTAACGTGCCTAAAAATCAAGACCATCCCTCGATATATGCGGTACCGGTTTCGATTATCGCGGTTTTTACATTCATATACCTTTCAATTTTTCTCTCTCTCTCTCCTAATCAGTCGCAGATTATTGCATCAACAATCGTGGACTGTCTTACTTAATGTTTTATTTTTATTTTTATTTTTTTAATTATGGAGAATTTGATCCCAATTAAAAATGAAGCTCGAATGTTCGTCGTAAATTTGGACATTCGCTGCTAATATATTATAGATTGTGCTCTATTGTAATCAGATCCGTAGTCTTCGTTTTGTAATATCAGTTCCTGGTCGTATTTAAAGATGAATTAAATAAAAGTGGATGTTTCTTATGGGAATTAACATGTAGAATTTAAAAAAAAATATCACAGTTTTTGATCTATCTAAAATTGATAAAAAAATTTAACCGAGAAATCAGAGAAAAAATATCTACAAATACGCAAATATAAGTTTCATTCAAATGGACTGATCAAGATGAATCGGGTGAAGACTGCCGGTGACGGACTCGGTGACGGCGGACTCGCTGGTAACGGCTGCTGATGTCAGACTCGCAAATGACGATTGCCGGTGATTGACGCTCGGACTGACTGCCGAATGTGGGGAATGGTCGATTCTATATACCCCGGAGGGCATCAAAGATGAAGGTGATAACATTCGGGATGTTCATGTCTGGATGATTAAGATTTCGGCGTATACCCCGGAGGGCATCAAAGATGAAGATAATAACATTCGGGATGTTTATGTCTGGATGATTAAGATTTCGGCGCGTGTTGATGTTTGTTCGTTCTTAATGCGGGAACCGCGTTTATTGACCGCCACAATTTTCAGGCATTTTTCGCAGATATTGACTTTTAAACTTACTTTATTTCTTTTCTTGATATCCCATTATTATTATTATTATTATTATTACTATTTGAAAACGCCTTTATTGAAAGTTTCCTATATTTTTAAAATATCATAT